>WWET01001800.1:7561-25758 GCA_011038615.1 Limnodynastes dumerilii | reverse complement strand
AACCAGGTGGGTAGGTACAAGCAAGGAGGGAGTACCGAAGAGGTAGGTAACAGGTAGGTGGGTGAGGCAAGGATACTGGGCAGGAAAGGAGGACTCTCAACAAACACTTCACTAGAGCAGCACAGGGCTAGAACTAGGCACACAGGAGAGCTGATCACAGGGCTGCAGGGCAGAACTATAACCAGCACTGGCAAAGAGGCAGAGCTGCCCTTTAAACCAGTGCTGGCCAATGGCAGGGCTAGGGGAACGCGCCAAGGCTCAGATAGGCTAGCGTGGAGTTGCTAAGCAACGCTCCGATGCTAGCCGCGAGCCGCAGGGATACCAAACTAAGCGTCCCTGGCAACAGGGACGCGACTATACTGCAGGACGGCGGGCGCGCGCACAGAGCCAGGAGAGCGCCGGAAGCCGCGCCAGCCGCACCGAGGGGACCAGAGCAGGCGCGTGGAGCGGGTAAGTATGCGTCTCTTAACACCTATGAATTTATTTTGGCCACCCTTCCAACCCCACAGGATTAAAAGTTTACAAGATTTACTATATTTAGATTAAAAGGCGGTAGTGGTGCCGTGAGCGCAAATAATACACCTCTTTTACACATCCATATACATTTTAAATTATAAATGTTAATAGATCCCTCAATTAATTTTTAAAACATTTTTTTACATAAATTACAGGATTGGGATTTTTTTTTTGTCTGATTATCAGCTGATTGATGCTTATTTAAGTCTGGCATTAGTTAACAGTCTATAGTAACATGGGCATTTGCGCATTGGCTGCCTAAGAACTCTAGATCAGGTCCTCTGTATCTAATCCCTTTATATATAAATACATTTTACAAAACACTATACACAGTGACACATTAATCAACCTTGTGGGCAAGATTTACAAAGCTGTTTGAAAGGAAAATTGGAGATGTTGCCCATAGTAACCAATCAGATTATAGCTGACATTTTTTAGTATGTAATAAGACAGTGAGAGCTAGCATCTGACTGGTTACTATGGGCAACGTCTCCACTTTTTCTTTCCCGCAGCTTAGTAAATCTAGCCCCATGTCTTCTGCACAGTGCTTAATCAGCATTTTATAATTTAACTCTACATTAACTTAAATATATTGACCCTTTTATCTATATGCTAAGTGTACCTTTCTTATATTTTGTCAGGGCCGGGTCATTAATTTTTTTCCTATCCTTATTCCTCAATATAACACCATCAAGATAAACAGAACAAACTCATGCATGACTTGAGTGTTGCCTGTCAGCAATATTTTCCATATTATTATTTAAATAAACAAAGATATAAAGAAATAAATATGCATCTTTTCCCCACTGAATTCCCAAATGTTATTGTTCAAACTCACTTTTATTGTCTGAATGTTACATGGATTTGGTGTAATAGATACAAAGCTATGTTAACTACTTACAAGTTCCAACAAGAATGCAAAATTAGAATTAATTGCCCTCAGGTCAGAAGGAACAACAGGTCAAAGGTGAATTTGCCTAAAGATGAAGACAGTATTAACACTGAGGTAGTTAGAGAAAAGTTTCCAAAATCTAAAAAATAATGATATGATTACACATGTAGGACTTTTCATATTCAACATTTAGAATAATACAGTAGAAAAATGAGAAGACTTCACTGAGAAAAATGTTCTGTAGCTAATTCAAAAATGTAGTGTTCCCATTAACATAACTTCATTATTTTAGCAAACAGTTAAACAATCAGACCACACTAACCTCCATGCCATTTACAAACAAGAAGGGACACAAAGTCTTTGTTTGCGCTCAAGGTGAACCACTTGTAAATATTGTCCTACCAACAGTTAGATAGGAAGAGAGAATAATGTCTAAAAATGTGCATTCATGAAAGTGTGTTTAGTAAATCATATTAAAATCCATTGTTTGTTTATTTTAAAACTAGTAAAAGAAAACAGTGAAGTCTAATAGAGTTGTAAATTTGAGTTTCCATCCCGTATTGGCCAGTTTTAATAACTTAGAGTCAGTGAATATGTACCAGTTCAAGGGCTGTTTGAGTTTGGAGTGCATTGAGATTGGCTTTGCACTTTAAATGCAAGACATGGCCTTCTCTGGGTGAAACAGCATCTGATATTAATGCACGTGCACACGCTATCCCAATATTTACAGAGACAATGGGCCAGATCCAGAGCTACGTCTGCTATCATATTTACGCTAGCTGGAGTCATAAAAACGCTATTTTGCATGTTCTGCTCATGTGCGCGGCAGATGTTACAGCACGTAACTCTGAATGTAAGCACCATCCTAGTATCAAGCAACTACGAACGAAGGTGCGTGCCAGCCATACGGCACCCGTAATTACGGTTTGGATGCGGGATGAGGCATTTAAATAATAAAGTATTGGCGTTTTAAGTACGTGCAGCCATCACGTCCGACAGGAGTTCTGCTTTGAAAAGTTAAGGTAGGGTTTGGAAAGCATATAACAGCAAAAATACGTATGACAGGGGGGAGTGTCTAGGGGAGTGCATAGTAATTACGATAGCGTAAATATGCCATGCGTTAAAACGTAAAGGGAACATAGGTCTGGATCAGGCCCAATGTTCCATGTGAAATGACTAGTTGTGCTTCTACGAACGTAAGGAAGGGAATGCTCTTCTAATGTTGATGAAAAGATTACTACTACAGTGGGAGAAAATCAGTGCTACACTGTAGTGGAAAACCATTAATAAATGACTGACTTAAGCTTATGGTCATATATTTATAGTAGTCTGTAATATATGTGTAACACGTTTCTCTAAATACGGTTAAATACCTTTCTCACTCTGCAGTGTCTGTCCATTTGAAACATTTTCTCTAGTGAACCACTTCAGATGCTTCTCCCTACCACTGTTCATCTATATCCATGGCTACACCAATTCTCAAAACATAGGTGTTATTTAATACATTTTCTATAACTTCATTATAACAATAATTAATTTTTATTTTACATGTGCACTTCATACACCAATTTTCAAAAACAAAAAACACACAATTTAATAAAATTTCCATATTTTTATTATAATAATTAACTTTTTATTTTACATGTGCACTTAATATACATTGGTGTTAATGTATGGAGGCAAACTGACGACTTTTATAACATAAGGAGGGGGTTGGTTGCACCAGTCTATTGTTATAAATATATAGTAGCGCAGGACCTCCAAAGGGTGCTGCCGAAGGTTTAGAGGTTAATTGGAGGAAGAGAGACTAAGTATCCATAAAAGGGTACCGTTAATAAACCTTGTGCAGTGCACACCTTGTATAGAGACACAATCAGCTTTTTTCACAATAAAAAACTAATTTTATTAGTATCAATTAAAAAATGGTGTCAATGTCTTAAAAAATGCAAACAAATGGTTTCCGGTATAAATATCCATTGTACATTATTCAATTAGATTCACCAGACAGAAATATCACCAAACAAAAAGGTTCATAGAGGACATAAAGGCATTCAGCTGTCCACAATAACACATATCCGTAATTAGACCACTCTGCCACAGCCTAAACACTAAGGATCACACGGAGGCTGTCCCTATAAAACAGACTAGTGGTCTCATGACCTACACTTCACACTTCCGTGCTGTATCTCACCCTCCCTGGACTCGATGGACGTAATTGCTGGGCAGAGAACTCAGGAGATGAAATGATGCTGGGTTGCTTGTCAAACAGGATACTGGAGGAAGTGAGGAAGGTAGATCGGTGCACACGGTGTTAACATCTTCAAAGTTTGCAAATTCACACAGTTTCTAGTGTACGTTTCGCCCTCCCTTGGGCTTTGTCAAAGGCATGGTGCCTTTGACAAGCAACCCAGCATGGGCGTAAATGGCGCCTAGGGCAAATGCCCAAAATGCGCCCCCCCATGTTCCCACCTCCCTCCAGGAAAAAGACCACTCTGCCACAGCCTAAACACTAAGGATCACACGGAGGCTGTCCCTATAAAACAGACTAGTGGTCTCATGACCTACACTTCACACTTCCGTGCTGTATCTCACCCTCCCTGGACTCGATGGACGTAATTGCTGGGCAGAGAACTCAGGAGATGAAATGATGCTGGGTTGCTTGTCAAACAGGATACTGGAGGAAGTGAGGAAGGTAGATCGGTGCACACGGTGTTAACATCTTCAAAGTTTGCAAATTCACACAGTTTCTAGTGTACGTTTCGCCCTCCCTTGGGCTTTGTCAAAGGCATGGTGCCTTTGACAAGCAACCCAGCATGGGCGTAAATGGCGCCTAGGGCAAATGCCCAAAATGCGCCCCCCCATGTTCCCACCTCCCTCCAGGAAAAGAAAGAATAAAACCCTCTTACCTTACTCTGTAAGTCTGAGAGCAACTGCGGCGTAGCATCCTCCACTCAGTGTTCAGCTGGACAGTGCCGGTCACATGACACACTGCGAGAGTGAACTAATCTCGCAGTGTGTCCTTTAGGCTGGCGTTGTCCGGCTGAACACTGATTGGTGGATGCCGCGCCGCAGTTGCTCTCAGACTCACAGAGTAAGGTAAGAGGGTTTTATTCTATTTTTGTGCACTGGTGGTTATGGGCTTTGTCGAGTATGCGACCTGATGGCCCTGATGGCGCCTCCAAAGCCATCAGCGCCTAGGGAACATGCCCTACAAAACCCATACTAGTTAAGCCACTGCAATATTCATTGTAAATTACAAACACTAGGTGGTGTTGCATGGGCAATTCCGGTTTCTGTGTAGTTTCACCTATACCCCTACACCGCACGGACTGCATATTGTTCGTGGTGCTAATTGCATGTGCAACTTGCAAAAGAAGACGTTTTCTAATGCAATCAGTAAAAAACTGTTCACTTTTCAGTAGTTTGGATCCAGGTCAAAGATATGATATTAAATTATGTGGGGCTGATCCAGAGTTTGGAGTAACAGAAAAAAAAAATGAAGCAAATCTGCCCTTGGGCAAAACCATGTTGAACTACAGGGAAGTTAAATCAGGGTTGCCGACTTTTTATTTCTACCCTCCGGGAGATATCGCACATAAATAAAATTTTTTGCATTTTTCATAGATTCACCTGTGAACTACCCATTGTTTTCTTACAACCTTCTTAATTTATCAATACACATAGCATTACTTCATGAATTTACTCTAAAATTAAACCTGAAATAAATCCAATGAGTGTTTAATATTGGGGATCACAATTCCCAGGACTGATGGTAGAAAAAATGAATTGCAATTAATTTTAAGAGTCTTGCCAGACAGAAATTATCATGAAAAGACACAAACCAATAAAACAAAGGCACTTTATTGTCCAGTCATCTGACAATTTTTATTAAAAAAAAAATGGGTAACACGTCCTTTAACCTAGCATATTGTACAAAAGTCAAGCAAAATACGTTAGCAATGCACCGCTTACTTTGAATGGGCAGAAGATAATAGATGTGTATATGGGAAAGGGGATGTAGTTTACTGTTTATTGATTTAAAAATGTTTTAATAATAAATCATCATCTTAAAGTTTCTGAGGTTTTAAATTGTGCTTTTACTGCACACTATGCAGCTTCCATTTAAATTAAAATACCTTGCTGGGCTATAATACCCAACTATAAACACTACACAGACTCAAAATACACTGATCACTGACTGCAACAGGAAGTAAAGGTTATTTATGCCACTCAGCCTATCAGCGAGTCCGCTGTCTGACCAATAGGATCGTCCGTTTTATGATGGAAGCGAAGCAGCAGCCGCCGCTGGTGCCGGAGTATGATTGAGGAGGCAATGGCTTGATTTGAGACAGCATGAGATTCACTAGGAAGAGATTTTGTTATGCCCTCATCTTCCTCTACTGTATCTTCTCCTTCTACGCTGCTTATAATGTTTTCCTTAAATCTCCCCCGGTGTCCAGAGTGCACAAGGTGGTGAGCAGAAAGGGAGGAGGTATGTCTCGTCACTGGGCATTAGAGGCTGCTTTACTCATCATTGACAACATGCATGTTAGGGACATTTTATTTGGGGCTTGCTTTAAGCTATAGAGCTGACTGTGATGGCGTAGGTTATCTAACTTTACACATACACAATAGCATGTTTTGTAGTTGGAAGCACTGTTTGCCTAAATCTGCTTCTACTTAGCCCCCTAAAAATGGTATGGGTATATACATCACTGATTATGCTTTTTGTGAAAAAGGATACTGTTTGTAAAGCTAGTTGCATTTGTGTTCAACTGCACCTTTTTCACAATTCTCACTCTGATTCCCCTGGGCACAAAAAGATTCATTTAATAGTAATTGTTATATCATGGGCAGAGCAGTTCAAGCTGACATTGTTATATCTCAATTGGGAACAAAAAATAAATGTTATTATTTTATGTGATTGCAGGCAATAAGTTTCTAAAACCTTACGCAATTTAAAGAGAGTGAGACCTACAAAGTCAAAATAAGTGTTACAACAATGTAAAGCATAATAAGTAATCTGTATTAGGGAAATCAGTAGGCTAAATCAAAGTGATTTATAGAATATACATATGGATGAAATGATGCAGACACAAAAATGAAGAGTGGATAGAACTTATCTGGTTCCTGGTTTGCAATGGTTAAATCCATTTAGGGTGGTGATATACACTGTTGTGAATACCTGATGCGATGTTTAGGATTGCGAAATAGGGACAACCAAAAGTGTCTTTTTGGCTGTCCTTATTTAGGGGCTCCATTTACTAAATTGTGATAACTTCATTTTCAGGAGATAAAGACCATTTTCACCTGAAAACAGTCTTTATCTCCTGAAAAGGAAGGTATCACCATTTACTAATGCAATGATGCAATCTCATCCCATTTAATCCAGATCGTAACTCGAGCTGTGGCAGCTTGCATTCTGAAAGGCGCGTCATGAGCTGGAGGCAAATAGTCAATAAGAAAGTGCACCCAATCCAGATATGATCGCAGACATAAAAAAGGACTACAAGTGTGTGTGAACCTGAGCCTCAGTTACAAAAGTTTTTTTTTGTTATCCTTCAGAGCACTAGAGCCAATCAGGGAATGCCACCCCGATAATTAAAAAAAAGAAATTGAAAACTAAAAAATGGATCTGCGCTAGAAGGATCAAATAATAACAACCTTAGTAGTTAAAATGTACACACTTTTAACTTCAACTCTAAAAAGCAGTATACATGAATAAAATATGACTTCGCTCATACCTTCTTCCCACCATAGATGCCTAGCAATAGCACTATTATTTATATCTCTGTTAAAATAGCAAGTTGTACAATTCAACATTTAATTATCCTGGATAGATTAACTGACCAAATGCCGTCCTCTCAGGAACAGCTAAGTCAGTCCATAGATAATTAGGATAGCTGCAATTACCCATTAATCCAATTGGTGTGGATGCATAGGATTAAAGCATTGGGGCTTTTAGTTTTTTTTTTTTTAGGTGCAAGTGTAGACCTGAGCAATACAATGTTGAACTCAAAGGGAAGATAAATTTACATTGTGAAGCAGAATTAAACTGGCCATACACTGGGACAATTATCAATCCCAGCAGGGGGTCTCCCGATAAACAGAATGATATTCCGCCGGGAAATTTTTTGTTATTGGCAACATACACCGCTCCTACTGGGACTGATAATCCTAGCAGAAGAGGGGGGGGCCAGGGCTCTCTACTAATCTATGTACTATGCTGCTCTGACATCTTTGAAGTATACCTTCAAAGCTGTCAGGGCAGCATAGTACATAGATATGCACCAGCGGCTATTGCAGGGAGTAGTAGTGAAGTATACCTTCAAAGCAGCATAATATATAGATATGCAGCAGTGGCTATTGCAGGGAGTAGTACAGACAGGGATCAGCCGAAGCCACGGTGTGTGAAGCACAACTTTGGTGATCCCTGTCTGTACTACTCCCTGCTATAGATGCTGCTGCATATCTATGTATTATTCTGCTCTGACAGCTTTGACGGTATACTTCAAATCGGTCAGAGTAGCATAATACATAGATCTGCAGCAGCAGCTTTGAAGAATAGGGAGCCTTTCAGATAGCTGATTGGCTCCCTTAAAATATCGGGAGCCTGCTCCCAATATAAATCAAACGTGTTAAAAGACCAAATAATTGTACCAGAGCGTTTCTGATATGTTTATTTTGCGTTTGAAAAATTGATCCTGGCCACTAACTGCAGCGATTATTTGCCCAATCACCCGATAAGTGGGTGATCGGGACGATAATTGCTCTAGTGTATGGCCAGCTTTAGAATTGAGAGGTGAAGTTCCTTAGCTGAACTCTAATTTATAAATTAAACATGAAGCTATGCCTTATTTGTGTTCTATGTGCGAAAAGTAAAGTATTTTACCTGAATGCAAAAGAAATAAAATTTAGTAATTAATTACTCCCCTTACTTTTGCAAAATGGTGTAGCTGAGTTGTACATGTGTGTCTATTTTACCCTTTCTCCCAAAATCTGGATCAGCCCTGGAATGTATCTTCTTACAACTCAAACATTAAATTTGTAGGGGTCTCAAAGACAGTTCTTACCACAGTCCAATATATGGATATAACTTTATAAGAAGTGATCAAATGTCCTGTTTAAGCGCTTTCCATTGTCAGCCAGGGTGTAGTTGCTGGTATTCACCTGCGAGCCTAATTAGGAGGAAATGGGAGATTTTCTCCTCTAGTGCTCTGTCTGTTTGGCTCCACACCTGGAGACTAATTAACTTGTAGAAAGGGTATGAAAATGGACTTCAGGCTATTCCTTCTGATGAAACTGTCAGCTGCGGACAGTGAAACGCATCAAGTTGAATACCCACCATTGTAACAATCATGCAGTGATTACTTCTTGCAAAAATGTGACTTTTCAAAAACCTGTATACTTTTTTTTTCTTATTATTTTTGTTTACAGTTTAGTCAAAATGTATTTTGCTCTCCTGTTTCTGTTAATAAAAATGTTATGTCTCTTACTTGAAAGTGTCCCTTAACTTTGGAAACGATTTATGGAATCCTTGGGAAGAAGAGGAAAAGAGCCACAAGGTTTCACATTTGAATAAAATAGTAAATAAATGGAAAAACTTATTAAATCGAGAGTATGAACCAGAAGCAGAATTCAGAGTTCAAATATGGAGCAAGGCAGCTATTGGTAAGTAATGTCCTTGTTAAAAATAGAAAGTTGTTAGGGTTTTTTTAGCGTGATAATTTGTATCATTCTTTCTATAGAGGCCATAATATTTCCCTTTCACTATTACAAATTCTAGGTCAGACTGTATAGCCCAAAATGTTTCTATACATTCACATACAGTAAGTTTTAAAGTGTGTAGTGCAATAAAAATAAATAGTAGAATATATTCCTGTACAGTATATCTACCATAATTTATTTACAAGGGAATGAACTGCTTTGCAGGATTAAGTTTGCTTCTGTGATTTGTAACTCTAAGTGACATCCCTACTGTGTTTAGAATTGTATTTTATGATCATATAGTATCTTGTATTTGTTAATAAAAATGCATTAAAACTAGTACATGCATGTTTAGGAATGTAATTTTAAACTGTAGTACATGCTAAATAAAATATATTATATAGAAATATCTATTTTCCCAATACTATTAAAGTTTATTTTTCTGTTTACTACTCTACATCATCAGGCTAGTAAAATTGCACAGGAAATCCACATATAAAGCACATGTACATCAGTTTTTTCTGTTCTAATGAATTCTCTACAGGACTTTACTTGTGGCAGCATGTTTTGGAGGGACCACTTGAACCCGTAGATGTTACTGCTCAATGGAGGGAAGGCAAGCTGAGAACAGGAAGAACCGATATAAGGCATGCGACTTTCTTTTAGTTCAGCCAGAAACCGTTCTATGTTCAAATGAGGCTGCGCTGGGCTGAGGTTAGAGTTAGGCTTCAGAAAATGGATGGTCCGCTGTCATTGGTCTAGCAGCAGTGGAGTTTTAATGGTTGATTGCTGTGCGATCCTAAGTCCTGTGTGTTCTAGGGGAGTCTATGGCACAACAGTAGCTAGAAATTTTTGCGCCCAGGACCAAAAGGAAAAATGGCACCCCTGATCCTGGATTTTAAACCAATTTAACATTAAATATTAACTGGTGACCCCCTTAAGTTTTGCGTCCTGAGCGGCTACCCCTAGTTATGGCCCTGGTCCACGGATCCAGATCTGTGCTGGTAGCCTTATGTGTAAATATGCACACTCACTATGTTTTCTGCTCGCACAAAGCTAAAATAAAAAAAGCAGAAGTGATGACTCTTGATCTGGTCCATTTTTATTAGTACAATCAGAAAATGTTTATTCATACTTACCAAGTTACTGTTTTCCAATTACACTTCCAATAAAAACAAAACAAGTTGTGATAAAATAGTCTATATGAAGGTGCTTAGGTAAATTATAGTCTGTCTTTATGTATACATTAAAGGCTCACTTTCAACATCTAGATTTTAGATTTTCACTCTCGATGCACCTTTACATGTATAAGTATGTTCTTGTAATACCATGCACTGCTTGACTTCAGAATTTTAGAATGCAATATAAGGTATCCAACTAATCAACTTAGTGTTGCTTAGTTTTTGAAAACTTGGGACCGAATTCACAGATCCATGTTTACTAAGTGCGCGTTTTTACGCATTAACGTGGCAAGGAAACTCTCATGACACTCCCCTAGCATGGATAGGATTTTGGTGACTTGCGCCTCCATAGGGCACCTTATCTCTATATGTGTACTTACGCGCGTATGTTACTTAAGTATGTGCGTATTTTACTGACTGCGCCCTTAAAAGCCCATTCAAATGCCTCCCCCGCCCACTTTTGCGTAACTTGTAACGGAAGACAACTTCTGTATGGAAGACAACCCTGCCCCTCCATACGTATGTCACTAAGTGCGATTCTCAAGTCCGTGCCTAAAGGACTATACTATGTAACTTGCGTTGAAAAAGTTACTACACATGCGTAGTTAATACGCACCTAAAAATATGCATGTAACCCCACGCCAAAACGTATCTGTAAACACGGTCCTTGGTATACATAGTCAAGTCTTCTTTTAATGTCTATGATTTTGGCAGTAGATGTATATTGTAGAATCCATTATATTATATGTATATTGTAGAATCCATTATAATATATATATTTACAGAAAACAATCAATATAATGGCGCTTAAATACCTGTAGTGAGTAATTGATTAAATAAAAATACGGGTAAAATAAAAATGTCCTTAATGTTAAAGTTCATACATAAAATTCAAAAGTTCAAAGTGAATCCTGATTTTTCAGGGGCTGCCGTTCCAGTAAGGTGTCCGTTTGTTCCCACGGAAAAAAGATCATTGTAGAGAATGTGATAGAGAAAACCGGAGGTGCCTGTGGTGTAATACTTTCTTTGTAGATTAATAAAGTGCTCGTGCTTTACAATTCATAAGTGAAACACTAGTGAGAAGTAAAGGCATATCTGGTACGCTAATAAGATTCTATAACGCTGAAAAGCTAAAACAATATAATATTTTAATATAGAATAAAAATATCAAAACTTCAAAGACACAATTTAGCAGAAAATAAATGACGTGTATCCAAACCAGCATATAATATCAGACAGCAGCAGCACAGATATATATCTCAATAATTTGTGGTCAATCAGTCTCTAGATACCTCAGATCAGAGTGCTTCAGGAAGAACACTATACCAATGTATCTTATCATATAACCCCCTGCTAATATTATCTAGAAGTATCAGCAGTCCAAATGGGGAAAGGCATATGTAGAGCCTAATTAGTATAAATTGCAACGTTGTGAGTGACAAAGGTAATGCTCTGGTACTGATATAATGATAAAATAATGCTGGCACAGCTTCACCTTCAGGCTCAAGTAGTGCAATAATCGTAACTTGATCAATCAGCCAACTGTGGCTTGTAACTCACGGTCTCTGTGGACGCCTAGACGGAGATGAAGTTTTGATATTTTTATTCTATATTAAAATATTATATTTTAGCTTTTCAGCGTTCTAGAATCTTATTAGTGCTCTCTTAGTAATTTTTTGTCTACAGGATTAGTCATCCTTAAGAGCAGCTGTCTGATTCTATATTGTATTCTACACACAGTATTTTAGATCAAGCACCATATTAAGCTTATATACTGTAATATCTGGTACAAGCACTTTATTAATCTGCAAAGAAAGTATTACACCACAGGCGTCTCTGGTTCTCTTTGTCTCTCTCTCTCGTAGATTATAGTAAAATAATTTTTCTTTTTTTTTCTTTTTAGCTTTATCACTGGCCCTGCAGTAGTTCCTGGATACTTCTCAGTGGAAGTTGGGAATGTGGTTCTTATTCTCAATGGCAGAGAAGAAACTAAGATATCTTTTGCCATTCAATGGCTACAGTATACACAGGCGCTAATTGAAAACCATAAACTACAGCATGTTGCTGCAGTGCTGCTTGGGAATGAGCAGTGCAGTAACAACTGGATCCGCCCATATCTGAAGAAAAACGGAGGGTTTCTGGAGGCCCTTTTTCTTGTCTATGACAGTACTTGGATTAATGAAGAAGACATTTACCAGTGGCCGCTAGGGGTGGCTACGTAAGTCTTTACAATGCAGTTTACTCTTGAAGAACATGGGATGATGGAATGGAAGGTGTTAATTGAATAATAATGTTGTTGGGCCACTTTCAAGTTAAATTGCTCCTAAAAAAGTCTACATTGCCTTGCAAATTGTACACTCTGCAGCATGTTTCTGCTTAGAGATATAATGGTGCTGAAAGTCCAGTCTAATGCCCCATTCTAAAGGCACATGGTTAAAAACAAGAAAATACTATGTAATGTTATTTAATAAGCTTCATTTATAGATCCTAACTAATGAAAAATGTTTCAGTCGTGTTACGCTTCAAAGTTATAAAGTGAATTGCAAATATAATTCACTCATGTTGCTATATATTGCATTCTGGTTGGCTGAATGCAGATCATCAAATCAGTCTCAGCTCTCTATTTGACTTAGCACCACAGCAAAAGATATTGGGATATAATGTGTTCTGATAACATTATATGCTGGCCGCAACAGTTAAAAACAAACTGGGTGGACAGTTGTGAGGATATTGGAATACTGCCCTTGAAATGGATCAGGTTGACTATCTGCATTGTAGCTCACTGGGCCATAATATAATACAAGAAATGAGTCATCAATATATGTGTTACATGTGACTAGCATACATATGTTCCTAATCTTACTATATTCTCTCATTTGCAGTATAGGAAAAATTAATTAGGTTTCATGTTACATTTCAGGTATAGGAACTTCCCAGTCATTGATCCAAACTGGTCATTGGTCCATGATTCACGGCCATACTTGTGCAATTTCCTTGGAACTGTATACAACAACTCATCTAGGGAGATTCTTATGGAGGTTATAAGAAAGGAGGGTCTTGATCAACACTGTTGGATATCGCCCAGGAATGAGTAAGTTGTTTAGTAACTTACTTGCTGTTCTGCCTCTTGTGTTTGTTTGTTTATTAATTTTAGATGGGTATGAAATTGTTTAGTTGTGGATTGATGAAGCAACCGATACCTTTTATTTTTCTTGACACTAACAACAAATCTTTTACGGATTCATATAAAAGAGGATACAGTTGCCGTTCCGAGTATCTGATTGTTGACACTAATACAACTACAGCTTAATCAAAACAGGGAGGGTTGGAGTTTGGGTTAGGAGGGGTTGTTGACGTTGGAATCTTTGAAAATCCTCCAGGAGCTGTATCCATGCTGCTGGAAACTCTTGGGGCCAGATTTACTAAGCTGCGGATTTGGAAAAGTGGAGATGTTGTCCGTAGCAACCAATCAGATTCTAGCTAACATTCTCTAGTATGTAAAAAGAAAACGAGCTAGAATCTGGTTGCTATATGCTACTTCTCCACTTTTCTAAACCTGTCGCTTAGTAAATCTGGCCCTTGTTGTTTCATTGCCATGCCACTACAATATCTGATGTATTTGTAGTCTTGAAATCTGTATTTCTTGTGTTCTATCAAACAGATGGCAGCCACTGGAGACAAATGAGAGTTACAAAGCCTACCATGATGCTTTGCTGCAGAGTGACCTAACTTTAAGCCCAGTAGGAGTAAACACAGAGTGTTACAGAATTTATGAAGCATGTTCTTATGGTTCTGTTCCTGTAATTGAAGATGTGATGACCCCAGGGAATTGTGGAAACTCTTCTGTACAAAGCAATGCTCCTTTACAATTATTAAAGTCTTTAGGAGCCCCGTTTATATACATTAAATCATGGAAAGAACTTCCTGTAATTCTAGATAGAGAAAAGAACATGAACTTACAAGAGAAGATCCAAAGGCGGAAAGTTATTCTAGAATGGTACAGACAATTCAGGATTAAGATGAAAAAGAAGTTTATTGAAGCAATTGAAAAAAACATTTCTTCATAATGAGAAATTGTGTTTTTAATGAAAGCTTGAACCTCCACTAAATTATTTTCTGACATTGATGCCCTCTACCTGTGAAAATGTTTCTTGATAACATACATTTGTATTGTGCCGAACCGGAAACCGGAAGTCGAGAAATTGTGTTTTTAATGAAAGCTTGAACCTCCACTAAATTATTTTCTGACATTGATGCCCTCTACCTGTGAAAATGTTTCTTGATAACATACATTTGTATTGCTCTCAAATGCTGGTGTGTTCTCTATTAATCTGTGTAGTGTACATACGTATATAGCTGCTTATAGTGATATTTATTCTTTTGAATGCACAAACAAAACCGATATTTCACTCCCAAATTTTAAATATCTGATATAAGAATGGAGTCAGGTTTGTAAATGTAGTTTAATACTTTTAGAGGGCTGAGTTTTTTTACTTCCCATATAATTTAATTCTATTTATTTATTTTGTTTGTAAAAAGCTGTAACACTAATACTAAATGAAATGTTGTAGAGCTGCTCCTATTGACTAAACATGGGTTATACCATTATTAGGTTATAGCATTAAAAAATGAACAATACATTTGCGTACAAATACATTTTCTATTCTGCATGGTTGTGGTTTCTTCTGATACTTATAAAATGACTGTTATGACATGCTTTAGATTAGGAATGGTGATGTCTGGAGGTTATATAATAAGATTGCAATGCATTAAAAGTAAACAGAGATGCAAAACTACGCCTATATTGCAGATACAATAACACCATCACAGTACACCAGGTTAAAAGCATAAGTGTCTGTGCTTTTATCATGTTTTCCATTTTGCAGAAGGACACATGGGTTTTATATTTGGTTTTATTTGTTTATTATTTTGACCCTGCTGGAAAATTTGTTTTCTCCCAACTAGTTAATTTTTTGGAAAGCCATTTTTTGGCTAAGCTACTTAAATGCAAATTAAAAAAGTGAATCTTGCGTTAATATTATATATATGTAACATTTTATATGACAACAAAAATAGTTTTGTGAAAGAACTAATGGGTGGCTCTAGAATGTTGGTACACTGGACAGAATATTACATTAGAGGTTGCTTGTGTTTAGGTGTGGATTTGCTGGGAAAAGAATGATGATTATGCTGATTACTTTCTATGGGCTAATATTCATATGGACAACATGCTCGGAGCCTCCAGATATACTATGATGGGTCTTGGAGCTATTTAAACTGGAACCTGCAGCTTGTTCTGTGGTTTAATACAGTCCAAGGCAAGACTATTAGCTTTACCTTTCTCAGGAGCTTATCTCTTTGGAACAAAATTGGATGATATAATTTCAAAGATTTCTGTGGGGAAATCAACATGGCTTACACAAGAAAGATCTGTTAAGAAGCTGTATTCCACTAGAAACTTTTGGCGTTCTCAAGCAGTCAGAAGAAGCAAGAATTTATAGGCCCGGAAGATCTTACGTGAGAATGTTTCAATCAGGGATTTTGTGACACCAAGAACACAAGCGCCCTCCCATAACTGGTGGTGGGAGTAAGATTGCTAAAATTTCAAAGCCAATGGACTATGTCCATATCGGATCAGTGTGTCTTTGTGACGAACGGGCATGGTCTGGGATTCAAGTCAAGGCCTCCAAAAGACTTCTTCAGAAATCTCTTACTCAGAAAGAGAAAGATTGAAGGGCAGTCTCATCTCTCTTCAGCAGAAGGTAATTTCCTATGTTCCTCTTATAGATCAGGGGAAAAGGTTGTTATTCAAGGATTGTTGTGGTAAAAAAACACACGTGTAGATTCACAACAATTCTGGATCTAAGCCGACTGAATCGCTATCTCAGCATAAGAAAGTTCAAGATTGAATCAATCAGGATCATTATTTCAGAATTATACAGGGGGGTGTACCATAAATCCATAGACCTAAAGGATGCTTACCTTTACATACCAATTTGGTCACAGCATCGAAGATTTCTAAGATTTCAGGTTTTTCATCAACATTTCCAGTGTCAAGCATTACTTTTTTGGTCTATTAACCTCCTTCACATAGGTCTTAATTTCTTTGATTGCAAATCTGAGGAGAGAGGGTATCCAGATATGGCCATACCTGGACTACATCTTGGTGGCAGCAAGATCCTCAGTCCAAGCAAGAGAACTTACGGAAAGAGTATTACAGATACTGCAAGTTCATGGATGGATTATCAATTGGAAAAAAAGCCAGCTGCAACCTGTTCAATCAATAAAAAAAATTTAGGTCTGATTATGGACAATGTTCAACAAAAAGCATTCTTGCTTCCAGACAGAAGAAAAAAATATATTACTGCAAATAATGATATTAAAGAAACAACCCAGACTCTATATAAGGGCCCTTCAACATTGTTTTGTGAGTCAATAGGATCAAGAATCCAAGCAGAAAGTTAATCTATCTCCCAGCGGACTTAAGGAAAGATCTGGTTTGGTGGACAAAAGTCTAATTTACTAAAAGGGAAACCTTTCAGGTACCAAATTCCATTTATTCTGACCATGGACGCCAGCTCTCAAGGCTGGGAGCAGTTTGTGGGTCGCATATCGCTCAAGGATCCTGGGAATGGAAAATCAGCAAGTCTCATTCAAACATCAGAGAACTCAGAGCTGTCATGGAAGCATGTCTTCGTTTTCAGGATCTCTTGGCCGGAATTTCAGTAGTAGTTCATTAAGACAAGCCACTAGTCGCATGCTTAAATTATTTGGGTGGTACCAGAAGCTGAAAACTTATGCACGAGGCCAGAACCTTGCTGGTTTTGGCAGAAACGAAGTTGAGAGACCTGTCAACTGTTTACATAGCTCGTACCATAAACACAGTTGATGATTCGTTAAGCAGAAAAGCCATTCTTCCAGGAGAGTGGAAAATTGATCAGTATTTGATCAGGTAACACTAAGATGGGGAATTCCAGATGTGTATATCATGGCGACACGCAAGAAAAGGAAAGTGCGCAACTTCTTTCGGGTTCAGGGAACCGGAATCAAAGCTCTTTCCATCAAATGGGATTGTCACCTAGCATATATCTTTGACCAAAGATTCTAACATAAAGGGCTATGTTCGTAATGATTCTGCCCTATGTGCTGAAACGTCCCTGATTTGCTCAAATACTCAATATAGCAGTGGACAAGCCTTGGAGATTAACACCATTCCAGGGGCTTATGAAACGGGGTGCAATCTGGCAGCTTGGCAGTTGAAGTTGCCAATCTCACAGAGAGGATTTTCTTCCAAGGAAATTTCCACCCTTCTTAAAACCAAAAAGTCTACAACCTCGAAAATTTACCATAGAATTTGGGATATCTATGTAAGATGGTGTTTTTCCTGCCTCTATCAGTAAGATTCTGGATTTTTTTTACAGTCTGAGTTGGATAGTGTTTAGCTCATAGCACCCTTCAAGTGCATGTTTCAGTATTGAGTTCAATATGTTTCTAGCCAATGACAAATATGTGAAGCAATTTTTCCAAGGTTAAATTTGGTGTTCAAGCAACCATTGGCAACGCGGAATTTCATCTTGGTCCTAGATGCCCTAACAGAGATCCCTTTTGAGCCCCTAGAGAGTTCAATTAAAATTCTTGTCATGGAAAGTAGCCTTTTCAGTCGCAATTACATCGGCAAGAAGAGTATAAGAACTGCAAGCTTTTTGGGTAGAAGAGCCTTTTCACCAAGATAAGGTGATTTCATGGTTCCGTATTAATCACAAGGTAGTTCTACCATCTGTCCTTCTGTCCTAATCCATCTGCAGAGAAAGAAAAGAAATTCCATATTCTGGATTTAGTCAAAACCTTTTCCATTTACTTATATAGAACTACGAAAATCAGAGGTTAAGCAACAATTTGTT
>WWET01001799.1:303811-317574 GCA_011038615.1 Limnodynastes dumerilii | reverse complement strand
GGGGGTCAGTGATGGATCTGGAATTTATACACATGGTAATGATGCACTTATGGAATTGGATTTTATTGCTGAAACACAAAACACTTTCCACTTTTTAGCAACAGAAGTCATTGGAAATATTTGTATAACTGATCTGAATTCATGGCTTAATGTTTTACCTCTGGCTACTCATCATTGTGTATCTGTCTGTCCCTGTAATACACAGTCACATGTTTGAGTTATTAGCATGTACAGGGCTGGTGTGTACAGGTAGGTATGTGCACAAACATATTTGAGTTATTAGCATGTACAGGGCGCACAAACGCAGCTGGTGTGTACAGGTAGGCAGGCGACCATGTGTATTATACACGCATCTAGCGCACGGTGACATCTCATTAAAATCTAATATATGTACACTGGTTTATCTTCAGGAGTTCTCTATAATACAAGTATTTAGGGCTCTGTCACTGGTTTATGGTGAATTCATAGGGCTCTTCTGGTGAATGTTTGAGATCCATTGTGTTTCCACTGGCCAGATCTAAAGACTGAAGTGTCCGTTATAATGGTTGCCATGGTGATTTGGTTACATTCTATCCCTTATAAGACTGAGCGCATTCTATCCATTCTAAGGCGTATCCAGTGGCACTCTATCCCCTATAAATGGTTATCCAGTGGCACTCTATCCCCTATAAATGGTTATCCAGTGGCACTCTATCCCCTATAAATGGTTATCCAGTGGCACTCTATTCCCTATAAATGGTTATCCAGTGGCACTCTATCCCCTATAAATGGTTATCCAGTGTAGGCTCTCTGACATTTATCTAGTAGTTTTCTTTGGCTCTTTATAAAACATAAAACTTATATAATGCTTATTGTGGCACTCTAAACATTCTAAGACTTATCCAATGGATTTCTGTGGCACTCTATTCTAAGGCTTAAATAGTGACTTTATCCACATGTGTGGTAATGAGTGTGGTAATATAATAAAGGTAGGGCTGGCTAGTGACTTACAGCGACACTCTATCCCATGGAGCATTCTGAGCACTCGGGCACTCTATCCGCTCTATGTAAAGATCTATATACACTTTCGAGGCTGATTATATTTTCCTGATTAAATTATAGGTATAAAAAAACACTACAGTGCTGTAAATCAAAGACAATAATCTCTAAAAGTCTATGAGCCCCAAACCAATGCCTAGTGTATAGACTGTCTCGGGGACAAGCATCTATGTATAGACTCTGTTGGGGACGTGCCTCAGTGTATAGACTGTCTCGGGGATATAACTTTAAGTATAGACAGTCCTGGGGACATGCCTCTATGTAAAGACTGTCTCGGGGACATGCCTCTATGTAAAGACTGTCTCGGGGACATGCCTCAGTGTATAGACTGTCTCGGGGCCCAGCCTTTATGTATAGACTGTCTTGGTAACATGCATCTATGTAAGGACTCTGATGGGGACATCTCTCTATGTATAGACTGTCTTGGGGACATCTGTCTATGTATAGACTATCTTGGGTACTTTTCCCTATGTATAGACTTTGTTGGGGACATAGCTCTATGTATAGACTGTCTTGGGGACATCTCTCTATGTATAGACTGTCTTGGGGACATTTCCCTATGTATAGACTCTGTTGGGGACATCGTTCTATGTATAGACTCCGTTGGGGACATGCCTCAGTGTATAGACTGTCTTGGGGACATCTCCCTATGTATAGACTCTGTTGGGGACATGCCTCAGTGTATAGACTGTCTTGGGGACATTTCCCTATAATTCAGTTTCCTGATTAATAAGTGATTTTCCGGGCACATATTTCTCATTTCCCCAAATTTTCTATGAGCATTCTTTATGTGCTGACTGATATTACCCGATGGGAGATAATTCCATGAAAGAATTGTAATAAGTGCCATTAAAACTCGCACTTCTTGAATTTACATGAATAAAAATAGATTTGAATTGCTCTTATTTTAATCCCTTCATAGAACACCTTCATTATCTACCTCCAGCTGTGTAGCGTATTGAATATACACTACGTAGTAATTACGCTTTTATTGTCGCGTGTTTGCGGATTTACCCGTTTCCGTCACTAATTCTCTTAGAAGTAACTCTCTGCCTCCGTTATAAGATGACTCTAGAGGCCGTATTTCTGTGACATTAATACAGATATTTCCTATTCATGTAATAATAATTCTCCAGACTCTCCTCTTGTACAGTATAATATTTAATGCATTGCTATTACCTAGTGTATAATATTTATCAATCCCGGAAACAGATTTATGTTATCAGGACATAAAGACAAGAATAAAAATATGTTTGAATTAAAACAAACTTTTAAAATAAATATAAGAATATGTGGGTATTCTAAGTAATATTAAAAGTTGTTAATATGGATATTTTATTGTGAATAATTTTGCCCAGGTTGTCTGAATTATGCATAATAACATTTAACATTTTTATTAGTTTCATTATTAGCTGTTTAATCGTTGTATAGTAAATGTATATTGTTATGTCTAATGTCTGGGATTTCTATCATAACGTGGTGTTTATTGAGCAATGTTGAAAAGAGTTAAGCTACAAATACATAAAATATCTATCCCTCCATAGTCATTAATATGACTCATAGTCATGTCCCCAGTTCATTAAGTCAGTGTAGTGTCCCCACTTCTTTATATACCGTAACGTAGTGGCAGATTATAAAGAGGTTCTGCAGCAGGTAAGCACAGTGCTGAGCTGTTATATTGGAATACCCTCATAGGAATTATAACCCTCTATGTACTTACCTGGAAATTATGCTGTATTTCACGATTTGCTAATTATTATTGATGCTATTGGACAAGACACATGTTATAAAAGCCATAATGTGGTCCAGTGTTAAGGACAAGTTTTATATGAATTCCTAATACCTGTTAAACCCCTGTACATTGTGTAGTGGTGCACATAGGTACCAGCCTGTAATTAAGGTTGTCAGTGTAGCTATACAAGACCTAACACACAGGAAAGTGATATTCTACGCAGTTTAGATACCCAGGGGCTTATCCAGCACAAACAGGTGCAAAAGGAGTGCAAACAGAATTAGAGTTGAGCTCAACTCTAAATGACACTTAAAAAACATTTGAGCTGTTCATCATTTATGCGCAATAAGTAAAAGCTTTATTTTCCCTGCAAAATAATAATAATTAAGGAATTTAGGAGGAAGCCTTGGGCGTAACTATGGGGGTGCAAGGGGTGTTGTTGATAAGGGGCCCGGAGGAGGGGGGAGGGGCCCATGGCAGTCACTCCCCCTGCACTGTAAGCAAGCTGTCAGAGGCTAAGAGCTTAAAACAGCACTAAAACATAGCAAGGATGTCTGAGCCTGGATGGGCGGGACTTGGGCGGAGCTGGGGCGGAACCATATGAATGCTGAGCACTGTCTAGCTGCAGAGCTGCTCGCAATGTATTTCTAAACAGCCCTCAGTACTCATACACGGAGCGCCGAGCGCTGTTTTAAGCTGTCAGCCTATGGCAGCTTCTAGTTTCAGCGTCCCGCCCAGCTCCGCCTGAGTCCCGCCCATCCAGACTCGGACATGCTTGCTATGGGACCAGAGTCTGTCACGTTCCGGCCCTGGAGGAATCTGCGCTACAACACCCACTTTCTCATATTAATATAGTGGACCCCTCCCCCTCCCCTTTGACTAACGCAGAGCAAACAGAAGCAAAATTAGTCCCTAGCGCCCACATTTTTTTTGTTCTTGCTTCTGTTGTGCACATGCATTGTTTTAACAATCGCTGCACTTAAACATAAAAAAAAAAAAAGGTGTAAGACGCAACACTGGATCAGAACCTTCAGGTCCCGCATACTCCATAGCTTCGTGTTTACTCTGTAAATTAGAGCAAACCCTCCAACATGACCCATTCCATTAGGTACAAAATCAGTTACTATGGTAACCTCCTTTGTTAAAGAGAAAATAGTTTTCAAATAGCAGTTAATTCATAAAAAAAAACAGGTGAGTGTGTCAGCTGGAAGAACAGGAGCAGAGTATTGTGTACCTAATGGAAGGGGTCATATTGAAGGGTCTGTTAGAGTTGAGCTGGGAAACTTTACCTCTCATCTGTCACTGTTTCTATTTTCCATTTCATATATAACACATATTTCATAGATATAAAAGCTAAAAAAAAAACAGAACAGTCTAAATACAAAGCCATATTTCTGATGTGAGAGCCCTTATACCATAATTATGTCCACACTGTCTTATGGGCTTTGAACTAAGACATCACAGGCAATTTCTAGTCATCAGACTAGATTACATCAAATTTATCACTAAGAAAATAAAATAACATATTTTAAACACCTTGGGCCAGATTTACTAAGCTGCAGGGTTGGAAAGGTGGAGATGTTGCCCATAGCAACCAATCAGATTCTAGATCTCATTTAACTATTACATACTAGAGAATGTCAGCTAGTATCTGATTGGTTGCTATGGGCAACATCTCCACTATTATTATGATTATTATTATTATTATGATTATTATTATGATTATGATTTAGATGATGATGATGATGATGATTATTATGATTATTATTATTATTATGATTATTATTATGATTATGATTTAGATGATGATGATGATGATGATTATTATGATTATTATTATTATTATGATTATTATTATGATTATGATTTAGATGATGATGATGATGATGATTATTATGATTATTATTATTATTATGATTATTATTATGATTATGATTTAGATGATGATGATGATGATGATTATTATGATTATTATTATTATTATGATTATTATTATGATTATGATTTAGATGATGATGATGATGATGATTATTATGATTATTATTATTATTATGATTATTATTATGATTATGATTTAGATGATGATGATGATGATGATTATTATGATTATTATTATTATTATGATTATTATTATGATTATGATTTAGATGATGATGATGATGATGATTATTATGATTATTATTATTATTATGATTATTATTATGATTATGATTTAGATGATGATGATGATGATGATTATTATGATTATTATTATTATTATGATTATTATTATGATTATGATTTAGATGATGATGATGATGATGATTATTATGATTATTATTATTATTATGATTATTATTATGATTATGATTTAGATGATGATGATGATGATGATTATTATGATTATTATTATTATTATGATTATTATTATGATTATGATTTAGATGATGATGATGATGATGATTATTATGATTATTATTATTATTATGATTATTATTATGATTATGATTTAGATGATGATGATGATGATGATTATTATGATTATTATTATTATTATGATTATTATTATGATTATGATTTAGATGATGATGATGATGATGATTATTATGATTATTATTATTATTATGATTATTATTATGATTATGATTTAGATGATGATGATGATGATGATTATTATGATTATTATTATTATTATGATTATTATTATGATTATGATTTAGATGATGATGATGATGATGATTATTATGATTATTATTATTATTATGATTATTATTATGATTATGATTTAGATGATGATGATGATGATGATTATTATGATTATTATTATTATTATGATTATTATTATGATTATGATTTAGATGATGATGATGATGATGATTATTATGATTATTATTATTATTATGATTATTATTATGATTATGATTTAGATGATGATGATGATGATGATTATTATGATTATTATTATTATTATGATTATTATTATGATTATGATTTAGATGATGATGATGATGATGATTATTATGATTATTATTATTATTATGATTATTATTATGATTATGATTTAGATGATGATGATGATGATGATTATTATGATTATTATTATTATTATGATTATTATTATGATTATGATTTAGATGATGATGATGATGATGATTATTATGATTATTATTATTATTATGATTATTATTATGATTATGATTTAGATGATGATGATGATGATGATTATTATGATTATTATTATTATTATGATTATTATTATGATTATGATTTAGATGATGATGATGATGATGATTATTATGATTATTATTATTATTATGATTATTATTATGATTATGATTTAGATGATGATGATGATGATGATTATTATGATTATTATTATTATTATGATTATTATTATGATTATGATTTAGATGATGATGATGATGATGATTATTATGATTATTATTATTATTATGATTATTATTATGATTATGATTTAGATGATGATGATGATGATGATTATTATGATTATTATTATTATTATGATTATTATTATGATTATGATTTAGATGATGATGATGATGATGATTATTATGATTATTATTATTATTATGATTATTATTATGATTATGATTTAGATGATGATGATGATGATGATTATTATGATTATTATTATTATTATGATTATTATTATGATTATGATTTAGATGATGATGATGATGATGATTATTATGATTATTATTATTATTATGATTATTATTATGATTATGATTTAGATGATGATGATGATGATGATTATTATGATTATTATTATTATTATGATTATTATTATGATTATGATTTAGATGATGATGATGATGATGATTATTATGATTATTATTATTATTATGATTATTATTATGATTATGATTTAGATGATGATGATGATGATGATTATTATGATTATTATTATTATTATGATTATTATTATGATTATGATTTAGATGATGATGATGATGATGATTATTATGATTATTATTATTATTATGATTATTATTATGATTATGATTTAGATGATGATGATGATGATGATTATTATGATTATTATTATTATTATGATTATTATTATGATTATGATTTAGATGATGATGATGATGATGATTATTATGATTATTATTATTATTATGATTATTATTATGATTATGATTTAGATGATGATGATGATGATGATTATTATGATTATTATTATTATTATGATTATTATTATGATTATGATTTAGATGATGATGATGATGATGATTATTATGATTATTATTATTATTATGATTATTATTATGATTATGATTTAGATGATGATGATGATGATGATTATTATGATTATTATTATTATTATGATTATTATTATGATTATGATTTAGATGATGATGATGATGATGATTATTATGATTATTATTATTATTATGATTATTATTATGATTATGATTTAGATGATGATGATGATGATGATTATTATGATTATTATTATTATTATGATTATTATTATGATTATGATTTAGATGATGATGATGATGATGATTATTATGATTATTATTATTATTATGATTATTATTATGATTATGATTTAGATGATGATGATGATGATGATTATTATGATTATTATTATTATTATGATTATTATTATGATTATGATTTAGATGATGATGATGATGATGATTATTATGATTATTATTATTATTATGATTATTATTATGATTATGATTTAGATGATGATGATGATGATGATTATTATGATTATTATTATTATTATGATTATTATTATGATTATGATTTAGATGATGATGATGATGATGATTATTATGATTATTATTATTATTATGATTATTATTATGATTATGATTTAGATGATGATGATGATGATGATTATTATGATTATTATTATTATTATGATTATTATTATGATTATGATTTAGATGATGATGATGATGATGATTATTATGATTATTATTATTATTATGATTATTATTATGATTATGATTTAGATGATGATGATGATGATGATTATTATGATTATTATTATTATTATGATTATTATTATGATTATGATTTAGATGATGATGATGATGATGATTATTATGATTATTATTATTATTATGATTATTATTATGATTATGATTTAGATGATGATGATGATGATGATTATTATGATTATTATTATTATTATGATTATTATTATGATTATGATTTAGATGATGATGATGATGATGATTATTATGATTATTATTATTATTATGATTATTATTATGATTATGATTTAGATGATGATGATGATGATGATTATTATGATTATTATTATTATTATGATTATTATTATGATTATGATTTAGATGATGATGATGATGATGATTATTATGATTATTATTATTATTATGATTATTATTATGATTATGATTTAGATGATGATGATGATGATGATTATTATGATTATTATTATTATTATGATTATTATTATGATTATGATTTAGATGATGATGATGATGATGATTATTATGATTATTATTATTATTATGATTATTATTATGATTATGATTTAGATGATGATGATGATGATGATTATTATGATTATTATTATTATTATGATTATTATTATGATTATGATTTAGATGATGATGATGATGATGATTATTATGATTATTATTATTATTATGATTATTATTATGATTATGATTTAGATGATGATGATGATGATGATTATTATGATTATTATTATTATTATGATTATTATTATGATTATGATTTAGATGATGATGATGATGATGATTATTATGATTATTATTATTATTATGATTATTATTATGATTATGATTTAGATGATGATGATGATGATGATTATTATGATTATTATTATTATTATGATTATTATTATGATTATGATTTAGATGATGATGATGATGATGATTATTATGATTATTATTATTATTATGATTATTATTATGATTATGATTTAGATGATGATGATGATGATGATTATTATGATTATTATTATTATTATGATTATTATTATGATTATGATTTAGATGATGATGATGATGATGATTATTATGATTATTATTATTATTATGATTATTATTATGATTATGATTTAGATGATGATGATGATGATGATTATTATGATTATTATTATTATTATGATTATTATTATGATTATGATTTAGATGATGATGATGATGATGATTATTATGATTATTATTATTATTATGATTATTATTATGATTATGATTTAGATGATGATGATGATGATGATTATTATGATTATTATTATTATTATGATTATTATTATGATTATGATTTAGATGATGATGATGATGATGATTATTATGATTATTATTATTATTATGATTATTATTATGATTATGATTTAGATGATGATGATGATGATGATTATTATGATTATTATTATTATTATGATTATTATTATGATTATGATTTAGATGATGATGATGATGATGATTATTATGATTATTATTATTATTATGATTATTATTATGATTATGATTTAGATGATGATGATGATGATGATTATTATGATTATTATTATTATTATGATTATTATTATGATTATGATTTAGATGATGATGATGATGATGATTATTATGATTATTATTATTATTATGATTATTATTATGATTATGATTTAGATGATGATGATGATGATGATTATTATGATTATTATTATTATTATGATTATTATTATGATTATGATTTAGATGATGATGATGATGATGATTATTATGATTATTATTATTATTATGATTATTATTATGATTATGATTTAGATGATGATGATGATGATGATTATTATGATTATTATTATTATTATGATTATTATTATGATTATGATTTAGATGATGATGATGATGATGATTATTATGATTATTATTATTATTATGATTATTATTATGATTATGATTTAGATGATGATGATGATGATGATTATTATGATTATTATTATTATTATGATTATTATTATGATTATGATTTAGATGATGATGATGATGATGATTATTATGATTATTATTATTATTATGATTATTATTATGATTATGATTTAGATGATGATGATGATGATGATTATTATGATTATTATTATTATTATGATTATTATTATGATTATGATTTAGATGATGATGATGATGATGATTATTATGATTATTATTATTATTATGATTATTATTATGATTATGATTTAGATGATGATGATGATGATGATTATTATGATTATTATTATTATTATGATTATTATTATGATTATGATTTAGATGATGATGATGATGATGATTATTATGATTATTATTATTATTATGATTATTATTATGATTATGATTTAGATGATGATGATGATGATGATTATTATGATTATTATTATTATTATGATTATTATTATGATTATGATTTAGATGATGATGATGATGATGATTATTATGATTATTATTATTATTATGATTATTATTATGATTATGATTTAGATGATGATGATGATGATGATTATTATGATTATTATTATTATTATGATTATTATTATGATTATGATTTAGATGATGATGATGATGATGATTATTATGATTATTATTATTATTATGATTATTATTATGATTATGATTTAGATGATGATGATGATGATGATTATTATGATTATTATTATTATTATGATTATTATTATGATTATGATTTAGATGATGATGATGATGATGATTATTATGATTATTATTATTATTATGATTATTATTATGATTATGATTTAGATGATGATGATGATGATGATTATTATGATTATTATTATTATTATGATTATTATTATGATTATGATTTAGATGATGATGATGATGATGATTATTATGATTATTATTATTATTATGATTATTATTATGATTATGATTTAGATGATGATGATGATGATGATTATTATGATTATTATTATTATTATGATTATTATTATGATTATGATTTAGATGATGATGATGATGATGATTATTATGATTATTATTATTATTATGATTATTATTATGATTATGATTTAGATGATGATGATGATGATGATTATTATGATTATTATTATTATTATGATTATTATTATGATTATGATTTAGATGATGATGATGATGATGATTATTATGATTATTATTATTATTATGATTATTATTATGATTATGATTTAGATGATGATGATGATTATTATTATTATTATGGTTATCATGATTATTATTTAGATGATTATTATTATGATTATTATGATTATTATTATGATTATTATGATTATTATTTAGATGATGATGATGATGATTATTATTATTATTATTATGGTTATTATGATTATTATGATTATTATTATTATGGTTATTATTTAGATGATTATTATTATGATCATTATTAATAATAATCATAATAATAATATAAAAGATATTTGAAACATGCAAACTTGTATAGGCTGCATTACACCTCTCAGACTATTTGCCTATAAACCTCCATTTGCAAGTTTTAAAAGCCTGTTTATTTTCACTATGACCTTTCCCGAGTCGCTAATGTCGGAAATCTGCTGTGGATCTGTGCATCTGCTGCGCTAAAACCCTGGATAAAGCTCCTAATTTAAAACTTAGCGCCGACTGATGTTTGCGTTTTTCAAAGGTGCAAACTCCTTCGCCTTTGCCATCTTCATTCTTTGGCTCCCAATCCTGAATCAGCCCCATATTATTTAGTGTAGGTGCCACGTCTTGTGATTTATAACTCTGCACTTTTCTCCTTCACCTCAGTTTTCTGCACAAGTTTAGAATGAAATAGTACATTTAAAAACAGGAGAAAAAAAGTACCTTAAAAAAGAACCTTTTAAAAAACCCTTAAATCAATAACATCCTGTTAGCTCCCTTGAAACCCATGTTCTCTTCTCCATGTCAAGCTCTTTTTCAAATCATTCCTTTGACCTAAAACGTCTTCTGAACTTACCACTCAACATCACATTTTATAAGTGGCTAATTTATATATGTTTATATTAATAATAAAATGCTTCAATAAGTATGGTATTACGCCTAACAAACTATTAAATCGTATATTTATGTGTATAAATACCGTCAAAAATCCTTTAGCTAAAATACTGCTACTTTGTCGATTGGGGTCTAAACTACACAGGAGCATTTCAGAGGAGAGGCTTGTGTTACAGGCTGGTGTACCCCAACCATTATTCAGAAGTTGCTCACTAAACAGTGCCATATTTCTTTTACTATCTTCTCCTACTAAAACCAACGTTCTTTTTTTTAGATTTCTTTCTAACATTTATGTATCACATCACTCTAATGTAGGACATTTGACCGAAGTCTTTCCAGGATAACATTCTATAATTCTATTTAAAGCACAGGACTGCACACTATCAAAAATATAACAATGGCTGCTGTCAATCAGTAGACTTCAAATATAAATTTGTTATTATTGTAAATGCTATCTGACGTATGAAGGGTCATATATTGCTGAAATATAATAAATATGATTGCTTTGAGATTATTTTCAATTTAACACTTTACTATAAAGTATTGGAATAAATGTATATTATATATAATATATAATTGTATATTATATATATTAAGAACTAGGGGCCGGATCCAGACCTACGTTTCCTTTACGTTTCATCGTATAGCGTATTTATGCTATCATAATTACTATGCCCTCCCCTCAGCGCTCCCCTCGTCTGCAAAATAGTGTTTTTACAACTCCGGCTAGCGTAAATACACTAGCGGACACAGCTCAGGATCTGGCTTAGATTGTTTATCTACTTCATAAAGTTATTTACGTATGGTGCATGCATGCATCTGGTAGATGTTGGTCGTAGCTAGCCCTCTTTTAATTATCACCTTTTTAACATCTTTATGTTGTAAACTCAGGGTTGCCGATTCTCCCGGAATGTCCGGGAGACTCCCGAAAATTTGGGCAGTTCTCCCAGTATCCCGGGAGAGCCGGCAAAGCTCCCACAAGCCCCACCAGCCAGCACTTACTCCTGTAATCCCTAATGTTACTAGGGATGTGGGGGTATTGATGATGTCATCAAGCCTCGTCCATCCCCTGAAACTCTAGAGAGTACAGGGAGTGATTGACAGGGGGTGAAGTTTAATGACGCGATTTGCATAAATCGCATCATTAAGCCCCACCCCCTTGCAGAAGTATATGGCTTGCTATAATGGAAGCTGTAAAAAAGTCAGCAACCTTGGTATACTAGTATCGCTAGGGACTGGAAGGGACTTGATGACGCAATTTGCGCCATCAAGCCCCGTCCCGATCCCTATTTCAATTAAAACGTGTATTTGTCACGTTATTAAGCCCCGCCCCCTGCATGCATTACTAGCTTCCATACGGGATCTCTTGGAGGGAAGCTGGCAAAAGTCGGCAACCCTGGGTAAACTAAATGACTGCCAGTAACAGAAAACTAAATCCGTGTAATGAAAAAGGCAGAAAAGCAGAGTGGGGGTGAACTGGGTACTTTCTCTGATTACTACCTCATGTGTCATGGAACTGTGGTTACCATGGTATTACCAAAACCCAACCTGTTAATTAGTATCCTGAAATGGAAAAAAAGAAGTGAATACTGTAAATGACAGTTATCTATTGTAACAGACTAGTTTACAGATCCAGCAATATCTATATATATATATATAGCCATTTTATCACAAGCAGATACTTATAGATGAAGGAGCCATTTTCTATTTTCACCTCAAGCAATGAGCAAGAAGGTTGACCCCTGCTAGAATTTAATATAAATTGGGACAGCATGTATATCTTGTACCTGTGTGGAAAAAATATTGTGTCAGTGATCTCTAATAAACTGATAGTTATGTTTTGGTTTACAACAGAGAAGAAAATGGCTGTCTTCACTGGAGGCCATATCTCCAGCAGGACATAAATACATTAGAGACTGTGCAAAGAAGAGCAACTAAAATGGTGCATGGCCTGTGTCACACAACATACAGAGAAAGACTAGAGGAAGTAACATGTATAGCTTGGAGCAGAGAAGGGAGAGGGG
>WWET01001799.1:293372-303583 GCA_011038615.1 Limnodynastes dumerilii | reverse complement strand
CAGGAGGGGGCATTATATAAAGGAAGAGGTGTAATAGAACACGAGGGCATGAATATAAACTGGAGGGTGGTAGATTCAGAGGAAATGTGCAGAAAAATGACTTCACTGAAAGGGTGATAGATAAGTGGAATAACCTCCCATCTGAGGGGATAGAGGTAACACAGCAGAACAATTTAAACATGCTTGGGATAAATATAAGGAGATCTTTAATCTTACACTAAATTGAGGGTAAAGTAGGGTCAGTATAGTTTTTATAAAACAACAGGAAAGATTGAATGGACGGTGTGGCTCTTATCTGCCGTCACTTTCTATGTTTCTATGAAGGTGGGAGATGGTCTTTAATCAAGTCTTCCTCAGTAGGGATCAGCATAGAGAAATGGAAACAGGACCCAGAAATTCAAATACCCAATGCCAGATATCATGGGTGCTCAGTAAGGTAATACATATCATAGAAAGCCACGTGTGCAGACACTCCAGGAACATCTAGAAGACTTGTGATAATCGGCAACGCTCCCGGACTTCTGAGAGTGTGGGCTGTTCTCCTACATTTGGCCCACAGTAAGCCAGAGATCCACCCTGTGAGCTGATCCATAGAACACTTTGAATGGGACGGAGCTTGATGTCATAAAATGCCATCAAGCCCCGCCCACCCTTAACAGCACTGTGGATCACAACTTGGATACGCGGGGGGGGGGTTAAAGACTTCAGGCAGTGATTTGCATAAATTCACGTCATCTAATCTAACCTCCCGGAATTAATGGCTGAATTTAGGAGTCTCCCGGACATTCAAGGAAATTTGGCAAAGCTCTACCTATTCTCCGCAACTGAACACAGCCATCTGACGCAGGGCTCCATACAGAGATGAGGTTTAGCGTGCAGAATAGTTAAGGCTGCCTCCAGGTCACGGATCCACCATCTCCACGTAGGATTGTGAATAATAATTACAGACTGTAAACTCTAAACGCCCCCCCCGTCCACCTTGCAGAGTTTAGGTGAGCAGAGGGGGGGAGGGGTCACCCTGTTGTTCCGATCTCCTAGCGTTTCCGAAGTGACAGGTACAGGAGGGGGCATTATATAAAGGAAGAGGTGTAATAGAACACGAGGACATGGATATAAACTGGAGGGTGACAGGTACAGGAGGGGACATTATATAAAGGAAGAGGTGTAATAGAACACGAGGGCATAAATATAAACTGGAGGGTGGTAGATTCAGAGGAAATGTGTTAAGAAATGACGTCACTGAAAGGGTGATAGATAAGTGGAATATTCTCCCATCTGAAGGGGTAGAGGTAACACAGCAGAACAATGTAAACATGCTTGGGATAAATATAAGGAGATCTTGAATCTTACACTAAATTGAGGGTAAAGTAGGGTCAGTATAGTTTTAATAAAACAACAGGAAAGATTGAATGGACGGTGTGGCTCTTATCTGCCGTCACTTGCTATGTTTCTATGATGGTGGGGGATGGTCTTTAATCAAGTCTTCCTCAGTAGGGATCAGCATAGAGAAATGGAAACAGGACCCAGAAATTCAAATACCCAATGTCAGATATCATGGGTGCTCAGTAAGGTAATACATATCATAGAAAGCCACGTGTGCAGACACTCCAGGAACATCTAGAAGACTTGTGATAATCGGCAACGCTCCCGGACTTCTGAGAGTGTGGGCTGTTCTCCTGTGTTGGCCCACAGTGGGGCTTAATGTTGTGAACTAATATCAAGAAGCCGCTGTAGCTGGTCAGCAAGTGTGTGATAAGCCAGAGATCCACCCTGTGAGCTGATCCATAGAGTTGCTTTGAATGGGGCGGAGCTTGATGTCACAAGATGCCTTCAAGCCCTGCCCACCCTTAACAGCACTGTGGATCACAACTTGGATACGCGGGGGGGGGGTTAAAGACTTCAGGCAGTGATTTGCATAAATTCACGTCATCTAATCTAACCTCCCGGAATTAATGGCTGATTTTAGGAGTCTCCTGGACATTCAAGGAAATTTGGCAAAGCTCTACCTATTCTCCGCAACTGAACACAGCCATCTGACGCAGGGCTCCATACAGAGATGAGGTTTAGCGTGCAGAATAGTTAAGGCTGCCTCCAGGTCACGGATCCACCATCTCCACGTAGGATTGTGAATAATAATTACAGACTGTAAACTCTAAACGCCCCCCCGTCCACCTTGCAGAGTTTAGGTGAGCAGAGGGGGGGAGGGGTCACCCTGTTGTTCCGATCTCCTAGCGTTTCCGAATGCCAAGAGTACCGCGGGGTAAAATCTGGTGACTGCATGTGCAGATGTTACAGTTAGGCTTACACACGCTAAAGGCTTCCGTGGGAAGCCTAATGGACGAAGGCCTAGATCCGGTCCTTTGTGAAGCCTATCAGATCCGGTCCTATGCGCTGATCTAAACCGTACACTTTTTTTTTTATTGTTGCCAGCGCATCAATTTTTAACACTGAGCATGTGTGATATGGGCGTGAGAGCTAGTATTAAGGGGCGTGATGCAATATTCTAATGAACCGATCCAATCCAATCCAATACAGAGACAGGACACGCAAATGGCCAAACTATTTATATTTACCCCCAGCACAGATTTATACCCAGTCCTGACACATATCTGACAAGTGCCGCGTACACACTACAGTATGTTGTAATAATTATCGTTTCAATCACACGATAAGCAATTGTTTGGAACGATATTTGTGCAAGTGTGTACGCTGTAACAATCATGTCTGATCATTGCAAAGCACTCAAAATCGTGAGATCATATCTTTAAAACCAGTTAATTTCACCGATCAATTGATCAGATGCTGAAAGGCGGACCTAAAATCGTGTGTACTTACGGGCGTATATGTGCTCCATCCGTGCGATTTTTTCTAACCGCGCCTCCATGCGTTCAATTAAATGCCTCCCCCCACCCACTTTTATGTAAATTTTCCACGTCCGTATATCCTCAAGTGCGATTCACATGTACGTCCGTTAGGCACTTTCGTGCATATAGTCTACGTAAAGTACGTAAATAAAGTTACTACGCATGCGCAGTTGATCAGATCCTAAAAATACGCACGCAACTCCCCTCAAAAACGGATCTCTGAATACGGCCCTAAGCCACCACAGCGCTTTACGCTACAGTATACGAGACCTTATCATCTGGAAGTAGCTCTTTATGACATCGCAATTATATAGCAATGGCAGTATCCTGCTCAGGTATTAAATCAACTTTACCATTTTAGGAGTTTATTTTTATTGCTATATTTAACAGAAAAAAAGAGTCTTAATTGAATATAAAATAAAATGATAAATAAATTATTATATTAAAATTCCACCCGCCATACTAGCGACGGCGGCCATAGCTCTGGATCAGGCCCAGTGACACTGTAAGTATGTGTAGTGGTTCTGATCCAGACTGGAATGTACCCCCAATGGTGTAGCCTATCAATGCGCATTCCCAGAGAGCTGCTGATGGCCAACTTTCCACAACTTATATCGGACCGTCACGTTAACCTTTAACCTTCTGCGCATTATATAAACTCTATAAGAATGCTGTTTAGGCATTGTGCTCTTGTTATTTTTTGTTTTTTGGTGTCGGATCCATGTTACTCCCGATAGCCACTTACGGTCTAACGTAACACTAACGTACCTACCATCATACAGAACTGAGTTCCGTACAATGGGCCTGATCCAGAACTACGTTTGTCTTCCATAGATGACAATAGCTACTGCGCATGCGTAGCAGCTATTGTACATAATCTGCGTATCGTTTCGATACGTCGATTGTGTATATGCGGCCTTTTAGACCGCATATACGCAATCTACGTATCGAATTGATACGCAGATTACGTACAATAGCTGCTACGCATGCGCAGGGGCTATTCATTGAATTACGTCCATCTATGGAAGACGGACGTAGTTCTGGATCTTGCCCAATGCCATTGCAGTAGAAAGGGGCTGTGCTTCCCCTCTATTCACCAAGGTGGGCGGGGGGAAGCATTTAAATGAGACAGTATGGGAGGGATTTGGCATGTATGAGCGGATCAGCGGCCGTTGATTTGCTCATGTGACTTAAAACTGCCCTATGGCAGAATAAGTCACACAATTATCCGCACAAGAGATGGGAAGGGTAACAGAAGGAGTTCACTCCTCTTTCTCGTGCGGACGGGCAAACCTCCGCAAATATGGAAAGCGTGCAAGGGGTCTGGATCCCGTCCTTTATAAGGTTTTCAGAATTTACAATATCAATGCACAAAAACAGACAGAGGATCTGCCGCGATTGGCTGGTACTATAGATCGGCATCTTGTTACAAAGTAAAACCTTGATAAATGTCGGACATAAAGGTACAAAGACATCATACAAAAGAAAACCCTTATCCAGCATTCACAAAACACAAAGCAAAATACTGATAAACCAATTGTAAAATCTATCATTGGGTGTGAGAGGGCAGAGCAACTTGGAGAATTAACGATTGCTAAAGATATGGAAATTCTGCTTATGCATTGTGCTGTGTGTGGCTTTACTAAAAAAATATATATATATATTTTTATTTTATTTTAATGTGAAGGTAATTTTATTAATGACAATTTTTTTGTACATTTGCATTTTCATTTAAGCATTCACATAAAGCATAAGCACCATTTCTATTATAACAGTGAACAGTGAACTACCCCACACACGTGTTTAAGTCCTTTAGGAAGGGATCTAGGAATGTAAGACTGCAGCTGAATCACCCCAAAACATGCAAATAGTTGTGCAGGGCTTTATAAAATGCAGGATGTGTTTGTTGTTTCTATGGCATTCTGGCCCCTAATTACTTTTTCACACCGTCTATCTGAGGTTTAATATTTCACTGACAATTTCTCTTCTATTTTGTTCCATTTCCCGTACATTAGAGTCTCAGCAACGGGGGTTAATACATAGATTTGGCTATCTCAGATTCAGGAGAATCCCCTGCCCTGGACCTTTCCGTATCTCTGTGCCAGATTCTTAAGGAAGGCTACAGGGCACAGAGCGGTTTGCGTTCTGAGGGGACGTGTTGAGGGGTAGGGGATGGGAGGATGTAGTCCAATCCAGAACCGAACACAGACGTAACAAAGGACTGTTTACATCAAAACATTTTCACCCCCCCCAGGTCATGTCTATGGCACCTGTGCCTGATTTTGAATCACACTTTTTGAAACGCATCTACGACATGTACCAAATGTTCTGATTCGCACGAACCACCGGATCAAGCCCAGAGAGTGAAGAATGTGCCCGCATTATGTGACTGTGCAGAGCAGACTTCTTGAAGCATTCGTGCTGGAAGTCTTTCTGATGGCGGATGGATGAAGTAGGAGTGTACAGAATGTACGCCAGGCGGCAGTGGGAATTTCCTTCAATTTTACAGTAAGGGTATATTTATGCCCTTCCACCCTTCCCAGATTTCTAAACCGTCCCCATCTGACGGCAAGGTATCGTTCCCGTATGTGGGAGTGGCCTTTTTCTGCCCACACAAGAGTCAGGACACGGCGGGGATCTGGCCTCGGAGCTCTACAGCCGCTCAGAGCTCAGAGGTCCTAATCTGGTCCAGATTCAAAGATGGAAAATTAGAGAGGAAAGTTACTCCTGGGCAAAATCATGTACTGCACACAGCTACTGACCAGCGTTACTATTACACTGTTATTTATCACCTCTCATCTCTATTATCATTACAAAAATATGTAAATATAAAAAGCAAATATCCATGTAGATAATGTGTATGCATCTGTATGATATGCAAATGATACTTGACCTTATTCCATAGTGGGTAATTAGTAGTCCCCCAAAAAAAGGTTGAGAATTACAACAATAACATCTATTTATCTATGCATTTCCATATGCATGTTGCACTGTGACTCTCAATCAGGGGCCAGATCTACTAAGCTCCGGGTTTGGATAAGTGGAGATGTTGCCTATAGCAACCAATTAGATTCCAGCTCTCACTTTCTTTTTACATACTAGAGAATGATAGCTAAAATCTGATTGGTTGCTATGGGCAACATCTCCACTTTTCCAAACCTGCAGCTTAGTAAATCCGGCCCCAGGTGTACAAATTCTCAAACTGATGTGCCCCAGTTATGTACACAAAGACTCTGGTTCCAGTCTCCTGAGTTCAGCTCAGCAATACCTCTACCACTAATATATGGAATTTATATTCCTTTATGCAGTGAATCCTGCTCTTTATGACCCAGCTACTAATAGAGTGAGTAAAAATAAAGACATCCAGTGTTTATTCTATTAATCTTCTTCCGCGGAGTCCAGCTTCTTGTATTTTCTGGCCACAGAAGGGGTAATATTGGGCAAAAAAATGTGGAAAATGTCGGGATCATTTTGTTCTGCCCCCATTGTTCTGGATCCTGTTACCTAAAGGTGTTTCTGCAAGCAATAGAAATTTGCTGACATGTAAAGAGGTATTAAAGGGCTAATCTGAGTTAGAGAGAGCACAACACGTCCTGGCTCTTTAACAACAGCGGGGGAGAGGAAATCTAAAACAGGGCCCAGTGAGCCTGCTGTATTAACCCTTTATGGGCTGTATGGGAGAGGAAATCTAAAACAGGGCCCAGTGAGCTTGCTGTATTAACCCTTTATGGGCTGTATGGGAGACAAAATCTAAAACAGGGCCCAGTGAGTGTGCTGTATTAACCCTCTATGGGCTTAATGGGAGAGGAAATCTAAAACAGGGCCCACAGAGTTTACTGTATTCACTATGAGCTGTATGGGAGAGGTAATGTAAAACAGATCTCCACAAACCTGCTGTATTAACCCTTTCAATTCTTCATGAGAGACAAACCCTAAAACAGTGCCCAGGGAGCCTGCTGTATTAACCCTTTACATGTGTCATGGGAGAGGAAATCTAAAATAGGGTCCAGTGAGCCTGCTATATTAACCATTTATGAGCTCTATGGGAGAGGAAATTTAAAACAGGACCCAGTGCGCGTGCGATATTAACCATTTATGAGGTGTATAGGAGAGAAAATCTTAAACGGGACCCAGTAAGTCTGCTATATTAACCCTTTATCAGCTGTATGGGAGAGGAAATCTAAAACAGGGCCCAGTGACTGTGCTATATTAGCCCTTTATCAGCTGTATGAAAGAGGAAATATAAAACAGGGCCCAGTGAACCTGCTGCATTAACCCTTTAAGTGCTGCATAGGAAAGGAAACGTACAACAGAGCCCAATGATCAGTGCTGTATTAACACTCTATGAGCTGCATGGCAGACATGTCCCAGGGAGTGTGCTGCTTTAACCTTTAACATGCTTCATAGAAAAGGAAGGTTTGGGCTATTAACCCTTTATGTGCTGTACAGTAGTGGTGATGTTGAACAGGGTCCAATGAGACTGTGTTATTAACCCTCTAGGTCATTCTTGGCATGTGCAGTGCAAATATATGCAGAGATATGTGACGCTATTAGGCAGGCGTTTTAGTCTGGATCAGGCCCAAAGTGTGCCATTCCCACCTATTACATTAGCAAGTCTTTGTTTATTCCAACTCATGTGCCATACAAACACTTACACCGTCAGCAACTGAATACCTCCCTGTGTGTCAACACTTGTGAATACTTTAGGCAGCGTTGCAACGGACACAAAGCAAACGCTTGTCCAGAAGTGAGTGTGTACAGGTCCATTCCATTATGGAATTGCAGACAATCCAGTCCTTACACGTTATATGTGGAACTTCAAGCGATGCTTTAATGTAATATGTAGTTTGGGATCTGTTCATTCATGAAGCAATAAAATACAACTATATAGTCTATATTAGATTATTTCTAACTAATATATATATTGTACCCTGCATATGATTAATGGCACGTTCTGTTTCGCTATCAGCAGGGCCCACGCTAGAAATTTTGGGGCCTGAGTCAGGGGTCACGTAGGGGGTGTAGCACTGCAGACCTGCAGTTGTGATTCAAGGCGGGCCTCTGATGTGCAACTTAGTACATGGGGTGGGCCCAATTCTCTCTGGACCCTGGCCATCAGAAAGACTTCCAGAACAGGATTCTGGATCTTGAGCATACAGACCTCTGCTGAAATTCTGCTGCGAGCTTATGCGTGTTCATGAAATGGGGACTGTTTCTGGACATGGTCCATGATTATTTATTGTTTCTAGAAAACATACTGTTTAGAATGTTTTGTTACTTTGTAGGTTTATAGTCAGGGCTGCCAACTGTCCCGGAATATCCGGGAGACTCCCGAAATTTGGGCAGTTCTCCCGGTATCCCGGGGGAGCGGGCAGATCTCCAGCAAGCCCCACCAGCCATAAATGACTTCTGTAATCCCTAGCGTTACTAGGGATGTGCGGGGCTTGATGATGTCATCCCTAGCGTTGATGATGTCATCAAGCCTCGTCCATCCCCTGAAACGCTAGAAAATACAGGCGTTTTCTTAAGAAGAAAACTACGCACGGAGAATGCATAGTAGGTCATTTCGTAAAAGACCGTACTTAAGAAGCAGCTGTTTCTTAAGTATGAATACGGTCCTTAGACATTTCCATTGATACAGCTGAAGGTAATCTGTACATTTTCCCCAGGCTAACTTATGATTTAAATAAAGCGTTTACAAATCCTTCGGCTTATCTAGACTAGGATCCAGATAATGTTTATAAAGCAAATTAAAAATTAAACTAATCTGGGCTTTTAAAGCACCACTTCTTGATTGCATCGAATCCTGTATTTCATACATAAGGCCATATCTTGAGTTGCTCTTCCAATTTTTTTTTAGGTGCAAGTGTAGACCTGAGCAATACCATGTTGAATTGCAAGGGAAGGCAGATTTCAATTGTAAAACCATAATTAAAATTAGGAGGTGAAGTTTCTTCGCTCAACTCTATTTTATAGAATTAACTAAAGCTGTGTGTATTTTAGTTCTATGTGTAAAAGTAATGTATTTTCCCTGCATGCTAATTTTTTTAAATTTTTTAACACCCCTTAATTAGAAAAATGGTTTAGCCGAGCTGTACCCTTGCATACCCTCCAACATTTCTTAATGAAAAATAGGTACACCTGGTAGGGCATGCCTGTGAAGGGGGTGTGGCTTGTAAAATGAAGGGGTGTGGCTTTAATCTGCTCTCATTTGCATGTATGATAAGGTGTCAAATCTCATTTCACACCTTATCATATGAGCTAAGAACTCACAGGAGAGGATCCTGTCACTATAGTATCACAGGAGAGGGTCCTGTCACTATAGCATCGCAGGAGAGGATCCTGTCACTATAGTATCACAGGAGAGGGTCCTGTCACTATAGTGTCACAGGAGAGGGTCTTGTCACTGTAGCAGAGTTGTAGGAGTCTGTCCCCGCTGCTCTGCTATAGTGATAAGATGCTGCAGGACTGGAAGGTGAGTATAGGGTGAAGGGAACTGCTGGGTCAGAATCCGGTACAAGAGCCCTTTTAGCCGGCACAGACCATTAAAAAAAAAGGTACTGTACCTACTAAATAGGTACAGTTGGAGGGTATGGACTTGCACCTAAAAAAAAGGTGTAAGTGCATCTCTGAATTTTATCAGTCCAGGTGTATGAATGAAAACTTAGATTGACCTCCCTATTAAATGTTATAAGGGACTATGGGCTCTATTTACAGAGTTCATTTTGGAGTGATAGGGGCAGTTTTCAATAGAAAACTGCCCTTATCGCTTCAAAATGTCCTTTCTCATATTTAAAAACCCTGCATCGCCAGTGGAAACTTTCATTTCCATGACGATGCAGGACTCCTTCTCCTGCCATCACGGGCCCGTCCATGTGAACGGGCTCCCCCTGTACCGCATATTTACACAGCGGTGAAGGGGTGGTGAAGCGGAGTTTCTAACTCCGCTCACCATGAAAATCTAACGCCAGCTCAGGCTGGCGTTAGTAGCTGTTCGCAGGGAGATCCCTGCGATGAACAGCTTAAGCCCGCCCCCCCCTGTCCCTGATTGGACCAGAGAGGGGTGAGTGACAGGAATCAAACTGATTCCTGACTGCTTTTTTTTTTTTTTTTTTTTAGCGACCCCCTGAACCATCATTGTTTCCCCCCTTTTATCCACTGAAGCACCAATGACAAGAGGAGATTCAGAACCTATATAAAATGATTATATATATACCGTATATGTCTGACTATATATATATAATCATTTTATATAGGTTCTGAATCTCCTCTTGTCATTGGTGCTTCAGTGGATAAAAGGGGGGAAACATTGATGGTTCAGGGGATCGCTAAAAATAAAAAAAAAAA
>WWET01001799.1:276543-293051 GCA_011038615.1 Limnodynastes dumerilii | reverse complement strand
GGCGCTTCACATACGAGTGAAGCGCCGGGGATGCAGTAGAAACACTCACCGGACATCGTGAGTCTTCACGATGAAGGTGAGTGTTTATAAATCTGGGGAGTGAAGTGTCCAGGCTCGCTGCGATGATAAGCGAGCCTGGATCACTATCACTCCCCAGATTTATGCGGTGTACGTAAATAGAGCCCTATAACAGAAGCGGTGGAACAGGATGGAAAAAGGGGTTTAAAGGAAGCGCCATCCAGGGTGTGAGCAGGGCGCTCTGTCAGTATGGATGGAAAAATCTTTAATTTGCCAACAGTGGCTGCCAGGCTGATGCTTTTCTTCATTGACAAATAGTGTGACAGTGAAGAGCTCCAGCTGGGTAGACAGGAGAAGGTGCTCAGCACTGCAGCCAGTGTGTGTCATTCCATTGCCACTGGCTGCAGCACTGGGGACCTTCCCTCACCCCTCTGAGATGAACTTAAGGGGCCAGATTTACTAAGCTGCGGGTTTGGAAAAGTGGAGATGTTGCCCATAGCAACCAATCAGATTCTAGCTGACATTCTCTAACATGTGATAGGAAATTGAGAGCTCAAATCTGATTGGTTGCTATGGGCAACATCTCCACTTTTCCAAAACTGCAGCCCAGTAAATCTGGGCCAAGGAGTCTATTATGGGAAGTTTTTGTTTTTATTATGTTTATATTATTTATTTGGTAAGGTGGGGGTGGGGGGGGTGCACCAAAGCAAAACTATACCTTCTCCCTCTCCCCCCCCCCCAACCTAAATATATTCCAAAACCCCTGGCAGGGCCGCCATCAGAAGTTGTAAGGCCATGTGGCCCCACCCCTGTGTGACATCATCAGTGACATCACATGGGCGGGGCCCTGTGGACCTGCTTTTACAGCTGTAGAGTGTGCAGGGAATTTCTTCCCTGCGCATTGAACCACTAATGATGGCAGGCCCCCATCAGCTCCGGGCCTGCGACAGTAGTCCCGGCTGCCCCCTTCCCCATCTGAAAATCAGGTGCAATTGTAAGACCTGGGCAAAACCACATAGCAATGGGAGGGGTGAAAATTATATTGGGTATTTTTTGTATGTAAGCAGTGGAAATAATGAACATTTGCTAATTTTGCACATATACTAATCTAATACAGACATCCATCTTATTCTAGAGTAAATATAGGAATCGTCATTTCTCAACTCTAATTCTGAACCGGATCCAAACTAATAACAATAGGAGACTTATGTACATAACGCTACTATCAGTCTGTACACATTCTTCATGGCTTATGGGATGCACATGGAGGATGGGATACTTGGGTCATTAGAAAGTACCGCAGCCTCGTACTAGTGTAACACCGCAGACTCGTACTAGTATAACAGTGCAGGCACGTACTAGTGTAACACCGCAGGCACGTACTAGTATAACACTGCAGCCTCGTACTAGTGTAACACTGCAGGCTCCTACTAGTGTAACACCGCAGGCTCGTACTAGTATAACACCGCAGCCTCGTGCTAGTGTAACAGTGCAGCCTCGTACTAGTGTAACACCGCATCCTCGTACTAGTGTAACGCCGCAAGCTCCTTATAGTATAACGCCGCAGGCTCCTACTAGTGTAACACCGCAGCCTCGTACTAGTGTAACACCGCAGCCTCGTACTAGTGTAACACCGCAGGCTCGTACTAGTGTAACACCGCAGGCTCGTACTAGTGTAACACCGCAGGCTCCTAATAGTATAACACCGCAGGCTCGTACTAGTATAACACCGCAGGCTCCTACTAGTGTAACACCGCAGGCTCCTACTAGTATAACACCGCAGCCTCATACTAGTGTAACACCGCAGGCTCCTAATAGTATAACACCGCAGGCTCGTACTAGTGTAACACCGCAGGCTCCTACTAGTGTAACACCGCAGGCTCCTACTAGTATAACACCACAGCCTCATACTAGCGTAACACCGCAGGCTCGTACTAGTGTAACACCGCAGGCTCCTACTAGTATAACACCGCAGGCTCGTACTAGTATAACACCGCAGGCTCCTACTAGTGTAACACCGCAACCTCGTACTAGTGTAACAGTGCGGAGTTAGATTATTAGGTGTATAATGTACCATGTAGTAAATAAATCATTACTTCTAGATAGATCAGTGCCCCAGTCACTCCTAACCTGAGCTCTCTCCTTCAGTGAATTAGTGTTGGATTGCAATGTGTGAACACGCATTCATCTCTGGAAATGTAATAATCCTCAGACACAGAGATTCTCAACACGTGTTTTATTTCATAAGGATCCTTTTATTCTGGTGGATACAAAGCACAATCTAGAGATGTCATGTTGGACTGTTCTTCTATGGTGGCCCCGCGATTGTCCCCATATCCAGACTTATGAAATGAGTGTCTATTTTGCGATTGCACATTCACATACAACAGACCTCCACCACGGACTGACCTCTATGATGAAAGTCTTTCTGACAGTGAGATGGAAAGGGGCAGGATGTACACAGCATGGACCCTGGGTGGAAGGGGGTAAGTATATCAGTAGTATAGTAAGGCCTATTTGTCACCTCTCCATGAAGATCAGGTGTTGGCAAGCTCCCTGATTCTGGTTTAGTCCCAGAAATTATTACGGCATGATGAGAGTATTTAGAATGTAAGTCACACCTATCGACACGTTTCGACTGTAGAGCCTTTACCAAGACTACCAAGACTACCTTGCTAAAGACTCTACAGTCAAAACGCGTCAGTGAGTATATATTGACACTTTGTATGGATTGGTGCCTGCTACAAAATATCGGGTGTTGTGACTGATTGAAATACTGAACTCCTTTTTACATACTCAGCTTCTGTATCCTCACAAGTTATATCGAGGTCCACAGCATACTAATCAAAGTATAAGAGGAATCTCTCTAGTGCTTATAAGGGATCTTATATGAACAAAACCTCCTGTTTTCCTCATTATCTTCTGTGAGCTTGTTGATTCATTCCAGGGACATTTTATACACAACTTTTTGCATTTATTGTGAAATATTTGTATGTATGTTTTATGAATTTATATATGTATGTTTAGACCAATTTTTTTATTTGCTGCTTTTTACAACCGTTTTTGTTCACTAGCGTTTTTTGAGAATTCGTTCATATATTCTTCACTTGGTAATTTCATACTTTTTATTTTCAAAATGGTTATCTATTTATATTAGGTTTTCCTATTGTTAGTTCGAGGTTTTTTTGGTATTTTGTTAAAGTTTATTCCTTTTGAGTTTTAACACTTCCAGTGCCTAGTATACCTCATTTATATTTGTCACTGTCTTTTCTATAAAGATGAAGAAGTCGGTGGGTCGCCTATTCACAGTCTTCACAATTATACTGAAATGTATGCAAATTGCGTCATTAAGCCCCACCCCCTGTCAATCACTACTGTAATTTCTAGTGTTCCAGGGGGTGGGCAGGGCTTGGTGATGTAATCAAGACCTGCTTATCCCTAGTAACTCTAGAGATTACAGTAGAGATTGACAGGGGCTGGAAATTGTGGGAAAATTGCCGGCTCTACACCCCTTTGTTGGTACAGGACACACTCCTTTAGCAGCACAGGACACACCCCCTTTTGGGGTACAGAACACCCCTTTGGTGCATTGCCTTGATAGTGCTATTACAAAAGATAGCCTTTGGGCCAGATTTACTAAGCTGCGGGTTTGGAAACGTGGAGATGTTGCCCATAGCAGCCAATCAGATTTTAGCTGACATTCTCTAGTATGTAAAAAGAAAGTGAGAGCTAGAATCTGATTGGTTGCTATGGGAAACATCTCCACTTTTCCAAACCATGCAGCTTAGTAAATCTGGCTCTTTATGTGCTATCTGGATATCCATGCCTCTCTTGTATTAGCTGTAAGCTGTGCATACATACGTCAGTGTTGGGGTCTGATTGTGGCTCACTTGCCTGATCACTCTCTTACTGTACATTGACTCATGGCTGCCGACTATCATTACAAAAATATGTAAATATAAAAAGCAAATATCCATGTAGATAATGTGTATGCATCTGTATGATATGCAAATACATGGTTGCCGACTTTTGGCAGCTTCCCTCCGGGAGATCCATGCAGGGGGCGGGGCTTAATGAAGTGGGTTATGCAAATCGCGTCATTAGGCTCCGCCCCCTTGCTCATACTGACCCGTTTAACTTGAAATAGGGGTCGGGACGGGGCTTGATGCCGCACATTGCGTCATCAAGTCCCTTCCTGGGCCTAGCAACACTAGTATACTAGTGTTGCCAGGCAGGGGGGCAGGACTTGAGGCCATGGTTTCAGTAAAACCACGGGCCTCAAGTCACTTGCGGGAGATTTGCTGGCTCTCCCGGGATACCGGGAGTACTGCCAGAATTTTGGGAGTCTCCCGGACATTCCGGGAGAGTCGGCAACCCTGCATTGACTTCATTCCTCCATCCCCACCTCTGAATGCAAGATGGGGCAGCATGGAGTTAAGTCCAGTTCTGGATTTCTGTACTTGCGATGGCATTTGCAGTGCCAAGGTATGCAGAGATACACTACACTGCCGCCCTTACATGCCAGCCTGCATCGGGCCCATTGATTCAAAAGCAAGATTTTGACCACCTATTTATTTAAGTGAAAAAGCCAAAAAATAAATTGCCATAATTATATCAAAGAGCCCCAGACAATGCAGAACTTTTCAACTAAACAGAGATGTTTATGTTTCAGCTTTTCCAATGATATAACCCATATTGAGGTCATGTGCACCACACCTACCATAATATTTATATGAGAATGAAAGTCAGACACCAGCAGTATTTCCTGCCTCTATGCTAATATTACATAGCTGTCCATCACCCTGATTGCTTTCATTTATATACTGAATATATATATATATCTATCTTCTCCGAATTTTATTTTAAAGATAGAAAGTTATGATTAGTTGCTGGGTAATTACAAGAGTGCTGGGGCCCCCAATTTGTATTTGTGTAAACTCCCCTTTCCTTACAGCACCTGCTCCATATTACCATAGAAATTGATTTGAGCAACCTCCATTTTCTGTGTTTATTAAGGGGGGGGGCACTTCATGGTAAAATACAGTTTAATAACTTAAAACAATTGCCAGCACTTAAAAAAAAATAAGTACAAATCATTCCTGATGCTGAAGTGGAGGTGTTTTTCCTTGTGTGTGTGTGTATATAAATATATATATATATAAACACACACACACACATAAATACAAAAAGACACCCCAGCACTCAATTACCCAGCCTCAAACCATAACTATCTTTATAATAAAAGTCAGAGAATTTGTTACATACATCTGCAGATATATGATAAGCCACCAGCCACCACTCATATTTGTATGAATGTTGTACCTAAGATGCATTGTAAGCCATTGCCTTATATTAAATATAAGGCTATTACTGTGAAGTTGGCAATACACTAGAGCGATTATCAAACACAGCAGGAAATCGGCAATATTCCAGACTTTTTCCACAAGAGTAAATTCCTGATATCGGCGCCATATACTACATGTGATCAATGAGATCATATAAGCTTTCTGTACATGCTCACAGTATTGTTTTATATATCGAGGTGTATTGATGGATGAAATGATGTGGAATTTTCGCTTTTTCAATGGTTTTTCTTATGCTAGAGAACAAGAGAAAGAGGAAGTTTCTCCAGCATTGTTGTTGATTGGCTGATGATCCTGATGATTTCCAAAATTTCCTAAGAAAACATTTTTTTTCAGTAAAAAAAAAATATTTTTCAGTAAAAAAAAATATAATGTTTGCTTTTTCTACCAACTGGATTAGCACTGAAATGATCTGCAGAATATATATATGTACCTTAGTATAGCATTCTCTCAGTTGTAGTCAGAGACATTATTTATTGAACTATTGCTTGTTTGTCAAGGTTGGTGTCTTTATTTTTTTTTACATTTATTTATTTTTATCTGTTTGGGTGTTAGAACTTTAATGCATATTTGCCAACTGTTTTGGAATGTACAGAAGACTCCTACAATTCTAGCAGTGCTCCCAGACTCCTGGGAGAGTGGGCAACCCTCCCACATTTAGCCCGAAAGATAGATAGGCATGATGATACGAATCACAGCATTGTGAAGGAGAATAATGAGAATGCAGGATTCTGGCCACACCCCTTGCTTTTCAATGCATAACTTGGTAGGAACAGGTCTTAATGACATGCCTGGCGCCTGCATACTTTATTTCGTCCCGGGATATCTAACTATGCTTTAATCCTGCTATGACCAATGAAAAACGCTACCTCTACTGTATTTAGCAGACAGGTGCTCTTTAAATGAAGTAAATAAGGAGCATGGGCCTGATCCAGAGCTACGATGTTACACTGAGCGCTGTAACGCTCAGCGTAACATCGCTGCTCTGGCCCACCACTCCCCCTGTGCGGGCGTATGGCCCCTTCCTTACGCCGGCTGTAGCTCTGGATCAGGCCCATGGGCCTTTGACTACTTTACAATAAAATACAAACAACTACCATTGGTAAAAGCCTCTAGAATATGGTAAAACATATACAAAACAAATTCATTATTACTGAATTTCTATCATCATTTGAAGCTCCCATTACCAGGGTTGCTACCAATCCTAAAAAAAACTTATAAAAAAAACTTGCAAAAAAAAGAAGAGCTTTAAAAGTGCACAGGACCACACTTGGTGATATATCAATAAAGCATCTAAATAAAGGTCCCAATTCAATTGCTCACGATGCCCGTTAGCAGTGCTTTTTTTGCATATTAGCATTGCATATTAAAGTCCCCAAATTTTACTAACCGTAATAGACAAAATAGGCGCATTTAGAGCGGCTCCGGCCGCCGTACTAGCGACGGCGGCCGTAGTTCCGGATCAGGCCCCATGTGTATTATATATACAATATAAATCAAATGACCTTTATTCAGTTATTTATAATATACAGTTTCAGTACTGATTAAAAGAATGACCTGTAAAACATGGTCTGAAGCGTTAGGGAGACAGTTTTGTTGATTAGACTGTTCAGTGCTACTTCTCTTCCAGATCTGTGTTTTCCGAGCTCAGAAAGAAAATTGACTTTCTTATTACATGGCACATTTCAAAAATCTGTGTCTGGGGTCAGGTCTCTGTTGTATTTCAAACGAACATCTGTGCAGTTGCCAATAAAATCTACAAAATAAACTTTTTGCACAGCCCTGCTGAGTTTTTAGTGCAAGTAGGTCTAAAGTATATTTTATGGATATACTAAATATAATGGGTTTTATTCAGAATTCTGTTGGGGTTTTTTTTATATATTTTCTTTATTTCATTTATTTTTTTTTTTTTTTGCAATACAGCCTTAGAAGAGGTCATATTTAATGTGTATTTTAATAAGCATGTCATATTCTAAATAAGTACGTGCCATTGCATGTTCCGGGATACCATGTCCCATTTGTAATATTAGTAGTGTTATGTTTGCAACAGAGAAGGGGGATTTTTTAAGCACGTGTTCTTTCCCAGCATGGAGGTCTGTGTTCAGTTACATGACTGATCGGGTAAGCCACTTTAAGTGACAGTCTCCTAGAATTTGCGCTTGAAAAGGTATAAGAAGGGGCGTAACTATAGGGGGTGCAAGGTGTGCGGCTGTTACAGAATCCAGAGGAGAGGGGGACCATCCTCTCTTCTTGAACCCTAACTCTCCATATCCCGCAGTCTAACCTTAACTTTCCCCTTAAACCTGCCCTAAGCCCTAAGCTGGCAGCTGGCTGGACCGGCAACCACATTCCATCTGATGTCCCTAAGACTCCCTTCTCCACAGCCTAATCCTAAGATTCCCTTCCCTGTAGCCTGACCCTAACACTCCCTTCCCTGCAGCCTAACCCTAAGACTCTCTTCCCGCAGCCTGATCCTAAGACTCCCCTCCCAGCAGCCTAATCCTAAGACTCACTTCCCCGCAGTCTGACACTAAGACTCCTCACCCCACAGCCTAATCCTAAGATTCCCCTCCCTGCAGCCTAACCCTAAGACTCTCTTTCCTGCAGTCTGACCCCAAGACTCCCCTATCCATAGCCTGACCCTTAGACTCCTCATAGAGTCCTAACCCTAAAACTCCTCATAGATTCCCCTGTAATACTCACCTGTCCAGCAGGTATGCGGATGTGTGACGGGTCTGTGGCGGTGGCTTCTGAATGAATGAACGGGTAAGTTTGCCGAAAAAATAAATTTGGCGTACTTACACATTTCCTGAACAATGATACATTCAGCTGCCGGTTGTATCATTTTAGTTATAGGGCTGGCCGGACCGGCAACTGCGTCCTGTGCTAACACTCTTCCCCTAACCTCTCTCAATGAGAAGGACTTTGTACCAATGTAATCATAATAATGGGTTCTCCCTACTTCTCTTGCCATAGACTGAGAACCACACAAAGGGGCATGAGAATATGACCTTAGGTTGACCACTGAAATTGACACCTGGGATAAGATCAGGATTAGGAAAGACTGCACAATAAATGTGAATATCAGGAAAAACTTCTATACAATTCCCACAGGGTGGTATTTGGTTGGTCATGTCCAAAGCTCCTATGTAAAAACAGTTACATAGTTTCATCTTACGTACATTGTTTTAAGAATTGAGCTACTACACATGCCTAGCAGCTCATTTACACTATCTACCTACCATTTCTGTACGCAGATTGAGTAAGCACGGTTTTTAGGAGAGACCCTGGCTGATGCAATCCTGTGCGGGGCCTTTACTTCACACATGCAAGCCTGGTGGGTGACGGTCCGAAATAGGTGCGGGGCCCCTTAGGGACCCCTGACCCGTGGGGCCCTAGGCAGTCGCCTATACCGCCTATGCCATGGGCCGCCGATGGTCTCATGCAGTCACAGTATGGGATGCTATGAGAAATGCTGTCTCTCACAGCATCCCATAAGACATTGCCCCTACCCCTATCTCTCACACACAATGAACTGCATCATACATTCTCCTTATCTCTACCACACACACCACACTCAGTGATATATTCTCCCTGCCTCTCTCACACACTCACAGTGCACCCCATAACACACTGTTCCTGTCTCTCTCACATAGTGCACCCCATAATAAATTTTTATTACCACACACAAACATATGCATTGCACCCCATAATACCTTCTCCCTGCCTCCATAACATAATGTACCACATCATACATTCTCCCTACATTTAAAACACACATAGTGCAACTAGTAGTAATAATAATAATAATAATAAATAATAATAATAATAATAATAATAATAATGCACAGAGAGGGTAATATGACAATCAAGGATCCAAAATTACAAAATTTGGGTGTTTTCTGTGTTTTTAGCACCAGTATTCGTGAGGTAAAGGTTTCTGGCACTGATCTCGTGCCTCATGATTCAGGCTTCCGCGCCAGTAGCCTTTCCGATGGCATGGAGGGACAGAGGAATGCTGATCGTACATTAAGGGCTTGGTTAGGCCTTCCATCCTACTCTTCATTACGCACCAGTCCCATTGACCGTGGAGCATAAAGGTTAAGGTTGGGATATGAATGCGGAGTGGTCTCCCCTCACACATACGGACTTTAGGATCACATGACTTCTGGATCCGGCCCATCATTACACCATTATGACCCCCTTTAGTCGCTCTGGGCCCCGGAGGCAGCCCCCGTGTGGAGCACCGAGGAGAGCAGGGACATTAGAACACATGCCCGGCGGGCGAACTGCGGTAGCATTGAAGGGGAGTGCCAGGCTGTAGTGGCGCCCTCCCCGCTGCGCCGGCCTAAGGGTCTCCCTGGAACTTCGCCTAGGGTGCCCAAAGACAAAGCACCGCCCCTGGTCTGATGCAGTATATTGGTACGATGTCCCATTCATTTCTTCTTTCCTCCTCCCCTCTTCTGTGTATGATATCGCCTTGCGTGTATACTGGCATTCCATCGTATTTTTTTCAGACGATGAGGCGCTTGTTGGACCCTGTGTATGGGGTATTAGGAAGAATAGAACGTTATCTAAAAAAGTTTTACAACTCCCCTTATTTATACAACTTTCTGTCTTTCTTCATGGTTTTATTATTGCTGTTGGGCAACCAACCGAAACATTCACAAACATTTCTCTATACAGATACCGATCTCCTGATCATTGGCTCCCATTGATCTCTCATGCCCTCTAGGGGCTTGATCCAGACCTACGCCCGTGTGCGTTTTTACAACGGGCGTCAACGTAAAAACGGCCATTTCTACTTAATGCGCAAGCACAGGACAGATGTTACGCTCATGGTACGCTTAGAAATTCTGAGCGTATGAGCCTTGATCGTAACACCTTCATAACTATGGTCGAGTGGACGTGACAGCCATACAAAATCAGTAAATACGCACCGAGGGCGGGGTGAGGCATTTAAATCGTACAGTATGGGCGTGATAAGCGTCATAACTAGGCATTGAGCTTATGGATGCCCGCGGTTACGATCAGAAAAGTTAGGGTAGGGTTTGCTGGGTGTAAGAGGGCAAAACTAAGTACAACCAAGGGGAGAGCATCGTAGGTACGCTGGCGTAAATACGCTACACACATGAGCGTTCCATGAGCATAGGTCTTGATCAGGCCCAATGTCACTGTGTCTTCATCCTCAAACACACACAAGCTATACACTGTGTCACAGCAAATAATACCACCTCCAGCATGGACAATGAGGTTCAGAGGCTTCTGGGAGATGAAGTTTCTCTGTTAAGTTCTGTAGTTTGTTGATGACATCACTTCCCTTACAGGTTTTCATTTCCACCAATGATATTGGGCCGTATTCAGAGATCCGTTTTTGACGTTTTTGAAGTTCTGTGAGTATTTTTAGGATAGGATCAATTGAGAATCAACTGCGCATGTATAGTAACTTTTATACGCCATCAACGTAGAGGATAAGCGTGAAAATGCCTAAGGGACGGACTTGTGAGTGTCACAGCAAATAATACCACCTCCAGCATGGACAATGAGGTTCAGAGGCTTCTGGGAGATGAAGTTTCTCTGTTAAGTTCTGTAGTTTGTTGATGACATCACTTCCCTTACAGGTTTTCATTTCCACCAATGATATTGGGCCGTATTCAGAGATCCGTTTTTGACTAAAGTTCCGTGAGTATTTTTAGGATAGGATCAATTGAGAATCAACTGCGCATGCAAAGTAACTTTTATACGCCATCAACGTAGAGGATAAGCGCGAAAATGCCTAAGGGACGGACTTGTGATTTGGGCGTGTAAAAATCCGCACCTAAGTCTGACGGAAATATACGCACGGAAGGATTTGCATAGAAGTGGGAGGGGGGAAGCATTTAGATGATGGAAAGCGGGTGCACTTACAGTTATAGGGCCGCAAATATATCGCTCCTAAGACACATAAGGTCGGAAGTGAGTGCAGTTAGTTAGGGCAAGTCCATGCAGGTCTAAGTCTACGTCTACGCGGAGAAAGCAAGGGGATTGACTGGGTTTTTGGGTGGGTGTAACTTGCTTCGTCTTGCTCCGTCTGTGCGTATATTTGCGTCCCGATCGCAGGACGGATCTCTGAATACGGCCCATTGGGCCTGATCCAGAGCAACGATCGCAAGCGAGCGTACGACGAGCGTATGCGAAAATTCGGCAAAAAATTCGCAACGCGCATGCCCAGTATGACAGCTTCCGGTCGCCCGGGCGTCATGAGCGAATAGCGGGCGTATTGTGAGCGTATTTTTCGCTCGCGGGGCGTTCGTTCCTTACGATGGTCGGCTGGGCGCCCGTTTTACTAAAGGGAGGCGGGGATAGCCATTTAAATTGTACAGTATGGGCGTGCTAAGCCCGTACGCTCAGCGTATTTTGTGCGAATTTTCGTACGGCCGACGGTCGTACCCAGTGTAGGGTATAGGCGTCGTATGCAGGTACTTTACTATGGGAGTGTTAGGGGCGTGTATGGTTTTTCGCACGGTCGAACGTACGCATTCGCCCGTCGTGCGAATTTTCGTAGCGCTGGATCAGGCCCATTATCACTAGGTGCCAACAAAGAAGTTTTGCTAAGTAATCTATTGGATCCTAACCTACCAAAATGTGTTTTTCCTTAGGGCTTGGCGATGCTTGGGGACATCCAGCACGTATTGGACCATTGGATAATATGGCAAAGGAACTGGGATCTCATTTATTGCAGGTATTAATCAGATCTTACACTGTTCTTTAAGATATTGTAGGTCTCCAAGCACAGGTGTCTCTATCTCCATGGCAGATCGTGTGACAGACCCCCCAACATGACCCATTCCACTAGGTACAAAAAACCTTTGTTCCTCAGCTTCCAACAATCAGTGACTACGGTAACCACCTGTGTTGAAGGGGAAAACGTTTTTCAGTCTTCAGTTAATGCATTAAATCCATGAGAGTGACAGTTGGAAGCTCAGGACCGGAGTATATTGACCATCGGGAGTACCTTCAGATCTGGGTCAGGCCAAGAGAATGGGATCACCTACACTTTTGCCGAAAATTCGCTTACGATGAGCGTACACTCGCTTGCGAGCGTTGCTCTGGATCAGGCCCCTTTACCCCGCCCCTTCCATTCAGTCTGGATGGGTCAAAATGTCTTCCATTCGGTGAGCAGATTCCCACGCACCTCTGAGCATGCTCAGTGTGGAAAATTCAGCAATTCATCTGAAATGTGTGGAGGTCGAGGAAACCGCCAAACTCCACCTATATTTTAGAGTAAACTTTTAGAGTTATTTTCTTTTGCCACGTGCGTTAGTTACTCATAGATCTATGCAGATTACACAGGGGAGTTTTGTATTTGACCCAGGCTAAATATTTATGGTGATTTTCATGGCTCGTGTGCATAGTAGAGTCTGTGCTTGCAGAAGCATTTAATCCTCTGCAATTTTTCATTTGCGGCTTAAAGCCCTATAGGTTTGCATAGAATGTTACCATTATTTGCTAAAAAATATGTTTCTGGCTGCAATAATCTCTCCAAAACCCTGCACAATCTCACTCAATGAAATGTGTTTCTCATAAAGAGACTCTGTTTCCGTGTACTGGAGCTTTTGAAGGGTTTGATTTTTTTTTTCTTTCCCATTTGCTACAACATTTTGAAGTAGTTTTACTGCTTAATCAAACCAAAATAACCAGAGAGGTGGTGGAAAAGAAAATCAATTTGCTTATACTGTAATTAAAGTCAATTAAGGGCTCTGGCTGCAGATTGAGATGCCACTTACTGTGATTGATGACACGGTTATAGTTTTGCAATAGCAGTCACAGAAATGGGAGCTGATACAGGAAGGAATATTAGATTTTATAACGTACAGTCTACGAATCCTCTTCCCAAAAACCCTACGAGCTTGTCCGTAACTGGGTCATAATGCAAACGCTGACAAAAACTCATTTTCGAAAAGGCCGCCATATCCAATTTTTTATTTAGAATGGGAAAGTATGATGATCGACATACTTACCCATTCATTTTTCAGAAACTCCACCACAGACCTGACACACCGACCAGAGAGGTTAGTAACACTCTCTGAGGAGCTTTAGTGTTAGGCTGCGAGAGAGGGTTAGAGTTAGGGTGATGAAAGGGGAGGGTTAGAGTTACAGTAATGTAATGGGAGTCCTATGGTCAGGCTGCATGGTGTGGAGTCCTAGGGTCAGGCTGCGGGGAGGGAAGTCCTAGGGTTAGGCTGCGGGGAGGGGAGTCTTAGGGTCAGGCTGCGTGGTGTGGAGTCCTAGGGTTAGGCTGAGGGAAGGGGAGTCTTAGGGTTAGATGGGGAATGGAGGGTTAGGTTAATGGAAGGGGAGGGTTAGAGTTACAGTAATGTAATGGGAGTCTTAGGGTCAGACTGCGGGAAGGGGAGTCTTAGGGTTAGGCTGCGGGGAGGGGAGTCTTAGGGTTAGGCTGCGGGGAGGGAAGTCTTAGGGTTAGGCTGTGGGGAGGGGAGTCTTAGGGTTAGGTGGGGAATGGAGGGTTAGAGTAATGGAAAGGGAGGGTTAGAGTAAAGATTAGGGTAAGTATTGGGGTTAAATTTATACTTACCATTCAAACCAGCACCTTCTTTCTTGTGGGGATCGATTGCATCTGCGAGGCAAAAGCAGTCGATTTCTCAAACAGTTCCAAAAAAAAAGCCAGTTCCAAAAAGGGCCGTTCGCAACGGCGACCCACACCCAGGACAGGAAGGGATAGGGTTAGGCTCTGGAGAAGAGAAGGTTAGGGTTAGGCTGTGGGACAGGGAAGATTAGGGTTAGACTCAAGAGAGGAGACAGTTAAGGTTAGTCTGTGGAACAGGGAAAGTTAGGCTGAAGAGAGGGTAGGGTTAAGATTATGCAATAAGATTATGATGGTTGGGGTTAGGGGAGGGTATAGGTTAGGCTGTAGGATAAAAATGGTTAGTGTTAGGGGAGGGTTAGGGTTATGATGCAGAGAGGAGAGGGTTAAGGTTAGGGTTAGGGAGTGTTAGGGTTAGGTTGTGGGAAAGGGATGGTTAGAGTAAAGAAAACCTGTCACCACTGGACTCTTCACAGACAGAGCATTCACAGGAACCACATCTTCTAGCTGCAGACTGTTGGCACTTCATTGGCAATCGACGCAGCCAATCACATCCTTAGGGCTGTATTCAGAGATCCGTTTTTTCTCAGTTTTCCATGCGTATTTTTAGCTACAAGTAAACGGCGCATGCGTAGTAACTTTTTATACGCAGTTCACATAGACTATATGCGCGGAAGTGCCTAGTGAACGGACTTGTGAATCGCACGTGGGTAAATACGCACGGAACTGCCACAGAAAAATACGCACGGAGGAATTTACATAGAAATGGGCGGGGGAGGCATTCAAATGAAGGGAATTGGGCGCGATTGTAAAGATACGCACAGACGGAGGACACATATGCTCGGAAATGGCCACGGAAAGTTAGGACACATATGCTCGGAAATGGCCACGGAAAGTTACAGCTGGTCTATGGAGGCGGAAGTCTCCGAAGGCACAGATTAGAAATGGGAGTGACTGGGGTTTTGGTGGGTGTAGCTTGCTCCGTGCGTATATTTCCGGTCTGAACGCCAGATGGTCTCTGAATACGGCTCTTAGTGAGGACAGGTAACACTCTACACTGCATGCAACACTCTGCACGATAGAGCACTAATAAGAGGGTTAATTTGAGCACAAGTAAGGTTGAATAAAGAGCTTTATCATGTACATATAAATGCCATAATACATAATAAAGCTCTTTATTCATCCTTAATCATAGTTGCAGACTCTCCTGGAATAGCTGCTCCCGAAATCATAGGATCATCTCCTACAGTTGGACTTGATGATGTGATTCAGTGCAAATGCTCCTGCCTATCGGTGATGTGATCTGAGGATGGGCGGGGCTTAATGATGTAATGATGGATTATGATTTACATAATGTATTACAACCATTTAGTCTATAGTAAATAAATATTGACTAGATAATAATTATTGCCTAGATTTCATATATTTTAATGATGTGTTTTATGGGTGTTTTATGGGTGTTTTATGGGTGTGGGGCTCGGTCCGAATGGCCGATTTTCGAATCGGCCATTACTCTCCAGCCAGTTGCGAACTGGCTGGGATTTCGAATGCATATGCCTGGAGGAGGCATTGCAATCAATCCCCGAAGCTTTCGGTGCTCCATAATTCTTACCCTCTTACTACCCTAAACCCCCTTCCTGGCAGCCTGACCCTAACCCTCCTTCCTGGCAGCCTGACCCTAACCCTCCTTCCTGGCAGCCTGTCCCTAGCACTCCCTTACTTGCAGCCTGACCCTAACCCTCCCTCCCCTGCAGCCTGACCCTAAACCTCCCTCCCCTGCAGCCTGACCCTAACCCCACAGAAAGAGCTGACTCACCTGTACCCTCGGTCCTGAGAGCGGCAGCAGAGGTGCGGTGGAGTGATCTCTTCTTTAGGAAAGTGAGTGTGCTGAACGGTATACTCACCCATTCATAAAAAAATTTCAAAAAGTGTAAGTATCGGAAAAAGGGACGTTCAAAAAGTAACTTTCGGATATCCCTTTTTCAGAAGCCAGACTTTCTAGCCGGAGATTACAACCGTGTTTTTATAATGTATTTTTTATAATTGTGAATATTGTAAATTTCCTCACCATGGCCATTTTATGTTTGAAACATATGAAGGTATGGTATGGCTGCCGGAAGTCAGCTGGTGGGAGGGTAGCGCTCATATGGTGGACCTGCAATAATCGCGGATCAGCACATGCTAAAATCGGAAGCCTGGATCCAATAGATGGATTCCGTCCAAGTGATACCCGGATGTTTAATCCAACTTTAGACGTGAGCATGGAGGGTTAGGATATGGGGCATGGAGGGTTAGGGTTAGGTTGTGGGGCATGGAGTGTTAGGTTGCGTGGCATGGAGGGTTAGGGTTAGGTTGCAGGGCATGGAGGGTTAGGGTTAGGATGTGGGGCATGAAGGGTTAGGGTTAGGTGGTGGGGCATGGAGGGTTAGGGTTAGGCTGTGGGACATGAGGGTTAGGGTTAGGATGTGGGGCATGAAGGGTTAGGGTTTGGTGGTGGGGCATGGAGGGTTAGGGTTAGGCTGTGGGGCATGGAGGGTTAGGTT
>WWET01001799.1:235797-265324 GCA_011038615.1 Limnodynastes dumerilii | reverse complement strand
TGCGAGCCAGCAGATCGGGTTCAGTGCGCTTGCCGAGTGCGTGTGAGGCGCACGTCACTGGCTGCGGCCCGCCACCGTTCCCGCGTAATACGACACGCCTAACACATTTAACTACTGAAATAAGCACTGTCACTGAAAAAGTACTAAAATATGCAATAATGCTATAAAAATATGCAAACATGCAAATGCATATAATCCTATGTCTAGTCATCAGTTTTCGGTAGTTTGCAGCGCAAATACATTGGTCTGCTATGACAGCGTCTTCTTGACCCTAGCCCTAATCATCCCCACCCACAACCTAACCTTAATCCTCCTCTAACCCTAATCTTAACCCTCTCCTGTCTGCAGCCTAACCCTAACCATCGTCATCTTGTGTCTAACCTTAACCCTCCGCTAACCCTAACCACCCTCGTTCCACCCCTACCCTTAACTCTCCCCTTAACCCTAACCATCCTGGTCCCACAGCCTAGCCTTAACCCTCCCTTCTCTGCAGCCCAACCTTTCGCATCCTAACCTTAACCCTCCCCTTCCCGGAGCCTAATCTTAACCCTTCCTTTCCCACAACCTTAACGGTGGGAGGTTAGGATTAGGCTCCGGGAAGGGGAGAGTTAAGGTTAGGGGTGGAACGAGGATGGTTAGGTTTAGGAGAGGGTTAGTGTTAGGCTGCGGAGAGCAGAGGGCTAAGATTAGGCTGCGGCACAAAGATGTTTAGGGTTAGCGGTGGGAGTCCCCGTACCGAGTGCTGTTATTGCGAAGTAGAGACAGCCTAAAGTTCCCTTGTTCGGCTGTCTCTATTTCGAATGTCAGCCATGTTAGTTTTTTTATGAATGGGTGAGTATGCAATCGGCATACTAACCCATTCCTTTTCGGAAGCGCCGCCCACCGGACCACAGGAGAGGAGAGTAACCTCTCCGGGGACTTTTAGGCTTAGGTGAAAGGGTTAGGGTTAGGCTTTGGGGAAAGGAGGGTTAGGGCCATAGAAGTAGAGGATTAGGGTTTAAATCAGGGAAGGGTTAGGGTTAGGGTCAGGCTGCGGGAAAGGGAGACTTAGGATCAGGCTGCGGGGAAGGGAGGGTTAGAGTCAGGCTGTGGGGAAGGGAAGGTTAGTCAGGCTGTGGGGAAGAGAGGGTTAGGGTTAGGCTGTGGGGAAGGAGGGTTAGAGTCAGGCTGTGGGTAAGAGAGGGTTAGGGTCAGGCTGTGGGGAAGAGAGGGTTAGGGTCAGGCCGTGGGGAAGGGAGGGTTAGGGTAATGGAAGGGGAGAGTTAGAGTTAGAATTATGGAAAGGTTAGTTTTTAGCCTTACCTTTCAGAGCACTGTGTTCGGTGCTCCAGGGATCGATTGCCTCATCAAGGCAAAAGCAATTGCTTTCTCAGCCAGTTGGCAACTATTTCGGGGACCCACACCCCAGCCTAACCCTAACCAGAATGGTTACCATATCGAAATAAAACCACTTGATATGGTTCCAGGACTGAAATTTTCGTCATTGAAAAGGTCGCCAATGGTCCAGCTGAAATTAAGATTTTGGCTTTATCCTCGACAAAAATGAGCCATCTCAGCGACAACTACACCCCCTATCACACATAGGTATCGGGATCATACATCTTTAAGACCAATTTTAACGAGAATATTAGAAAATAAATAAAATAAAACCTACCACAAAAATGATAAACTTTTTGAAACAATTTTAAAAGCAGAAATGTGTAAATAAAAAAAATAAAAAATGTGAATTTCAGCATCATTTCCAACAATATCACATCTGGAAGAGATTGAGTGTCTGAATCGTAATCTCCGAACCCCCCAGAGCTTTGATAATAATACATCGGTAAAGAAGAAAAAAAAAACGATTTCTTTCTTTGCAGCTTCAACTGCTTAGAGAGGTTCTTGTTTAATGCGTCTGGTCATTTGTCATGTTTGGTAAAACCTCCTGTCTTTAAAACAATGATTCTTGTATATCATAAATCTTTTTTCCTGTCAGCACAAAGATATTACATTTGTGTGGTTGAAAAACAGATAAAGAAAGGAAAGGTTTTATTGGATGAATTTGACTTTCTAGAACCTGGAGGATTGAAAGAATCTCATAAAAATTTATAGTATGGGAACCAGAGCAAGACTTTAATATCATCCCGCCAATGAAAGCGGGAATATGTCATGCTGTAATGAGGCTGAGATATGTAATGAATGACATACACACTAGAAACGGCCAGTTTGTTATAGCAGTGCCGTGGAATGCTCTGTAATCTGTAACTGAAAGGTCTAGCTAGACGCAGAATACATCATCAGTATCCATATCGAACAACCACAGAGTTTCTTGCCTTCAGCTAACAATGATTGGCTGTTGTATGGAGCTCAGCACTAAGTGGTTCCAGTCTATACAGTAGTAGTGTGAACACTCCAGTTTACTGTTACTGTGGACCTGATTCAGAGATCCGTCGGCGATGGGATCGCAAATATACGCATCTAAGTGGCAGGTCTGAGCAGGTTACATCCCACCGAATAAACAGTCACTCCCCTTGCAAACAGCGGCCGGACCTAAAGTTAGACCTGCATTGACTTGCCCTATCTGGCCACACTCACTTCCGACCCTATGTGTATTAGTTGCGTATATTTAGGGTCCTAAGTCTGTAATCACGCCCACTTTCCCTCATCTCAATGCCTCCCCCCGCCCATTTCTATGCAAATCCTTCGGATCCTAGATTTCCGCTGGACTTAGGATCGCAATTGTTCCCGACCGATTCACAAGTCCGACCTTAAGGCATTTCTGACCCTAACTTCAACGTACATGGCGTTGCACTATTACTACGCATGCGCAGTTGATGAAAAATCGATCCGACCCTAAATATACGCACCTATCTATCGCTAATATCGGATCTCTGAATCAGGCCCTGTAACCGTACAGATCCGCACCTAACTCTCCCGTCCTGCCACTAAGTCGTCGCCCGTTTTTTCGGTACCTTATGGCATTTACCAGTGCCATAGGGGTACCTTATCTTACCGTGCGGAGTTTCCTTCTTAAGAAAGAAACTCCGTATGGACATTGGGCCTGATCCAGACCCACGCTCCTGTGCGTAGCGTATTAACGCCAAACGTGCCATCGATGCACGGCAATAGGCACTCCCCTTGCTCGTACCTTGCTCCCCTTTCATACGCTCGGAAAAACCCTACCCTAACTTTTGTGTTCGTACCCACGGCCGTGCGTACATTCAATGCGTCTTAACGATGCTTAGCACGCCCATACTGTACGATTTAAATGCCTCACCCCGCCCTCGGTGCGTGGTCACGGCTTTCGTATGTCACGCCCCCATGATCGGTAATACGAAGCGGTTACGATTAAGGCCCATAGGCAAAGATTTTCAGACCGTAACATGAGCGTGTCATCTGCCCCACTCATGCGCAGTAAGTACAAATGGCCGTTTTTACGCTTACGATCAGCGTAAAACCGTATTCGAGTGTAGGTCTGGATCAGGCTCAATGCCTCTACCCACCTCCCCCTCGCCCTCCCCGACTAATCGAAATCCCTCCCACTTCTACCCAATCACTCCCTGAGGCAGCTATAGGCCACCTCTTTCTACCTAAATTACTCCATGCGGTATTTAAAGCCCGAACGGAGGCAATCTACACACCTAACTGGTACGTGGATTGCGTAAAATGTACTACTGCGCATACATAGTAGGTCATTTCAGCAAACTCCGCACCCAAGAAGCAGTAGCTTCTTTGGTATGAATACGAGCAGCCCTACATTTGGAACACCATTATATCACAGGGCTACAACCAGGTATAGGAGAGGAGTGTTATTCAAAGGAAGAGACGTATAAAGCTGGTCATAGACTAGAGGGATTATTGGTCCAATCCTTAATCCAATCATTGATCAATTATCGCTCTAATGTGTAGGCAGGATGGATTTCTAAAATAATTGGTCCAGAAAGAATAGAGTCTGATCATTTTATCCTTTGTCTCTCCAATCTATTATCAGCAGCAATCTCCCAATATAGAATAGTGTGTGGTCATTTTTCAGTAATCGGGCCTACTGGCCAGAGTTTCCCAACCTGCATGAAACCAAAATCATCGTCAAGTACAGCAGTGATACAGTAATAAAAGCTTTGTATCCTGAAAGACACCCAGGGTTCCCATTACAATATTACTGCTATATTTGCCCTTTTCTGTTTTTTGTGTATTACATGTATAATGTCTTTTATGAGGATGAATTTATGGGGGGTTGATACTAGCACCTTTGATGCGTTGTCAATCCCTGCTAAGAAACTCTGTTTTCCAAAATTGGGACATTTGAAAGTTCCTTTTTGGATGTCCCATATTTCAAATAAAGCGGAGTCTCTATTTTTTTTTAATGAATGGGTGAGTGCCGTTCGGCATACTTCACCCATTCACTTTCGCATATCCCTCCGCCCCAACTCCGCCGCTGCTATCGCTGGACCAGGAACAGGTGAGTAAACTATCTATGCAGGGTAGGGAAGGTTAGGGTCAGGCTGCAGGGGAGGGCGGGTTAGGGTCAGGCTGCAATTAAGGGAGGGTTAGGGTAGTAAGAGGGGAGGGTTAGGGTAAGAATTAGGGAATGGAGTGGGGGGACTAATTTTTTACAACTTTTCAGCTTTCATTGCTCTGTGGATCGATTGCTATGCCCCATCGAGGCTCGGAACTGGCTGGGGAGAAAACGACCGATTCGAATATCGGCCCGTCGTACCGGAGCCCCACACCCCCTTTGATGATATCAGTGAGTTCTGGACTACAACATTGGAAAGCTGTTTTCCCAGATTACACAATTGTGGCCAAAATTGGTCGATCGTGTGTTACCACCACTTAAGCTGACCATACACTAGTACGATTCCCAGCAGGGAAATGTCCAATTATCGGCACCATACACTTCTCCTGCTGGGACCGATAATCCTAGCAGAAGAGGGGAGGGGGAGATCACTCTCTATGTTGCTTCTGCTGCTTTATATCTATGTACAAAGCTGCTCTGACAGGTGCAGATATACTTTACAGCTGTCAGAGAAGCATAGTACATAAATATACAGCAGCGGCTATTGCAGGGAGTAGTACAGACAGGGATCTGCCGAAAACGTGTGAAGCGCGGCTTCGGCTGATTCTTATCTGTATTACTGCCTGCAATAGCCGCTGCTGTATATCTATGTGCTATGCTGTTCTGACAGCTTTAAAGTATATATTCACAGCTGTCAGAGCAGCTTTGTACATAGATATACAGCAGCAGAAGCTTGCTGATTGGCTCCCTTAAAATATTGCGAGTTTTCTCCCGCTTTAAATCAAACATGCTAAAAGATCAAATAATCGTACAGAGCGTTTCTGGTTTATTTGGCGTTTCAAAAATTGATCTGTACCATACACTAGAGCAATTATTTGCCCGATCACCCAATAATTGAGTGATCGGGCCGATAATCGCCTAGTGCAGTGGTTCCAAAATTTTCTCAGTTCGAGGCACCCTTCTCCATATTTGGGTCTCCATATTTTTTTTCAAGGCACCCCTAAGACAAAAATACAATAGAATACAATAAGAAATAGAAACATTCCGTGGCACCCCGGTGAGAGCATCGCGGCACCCCAGGGCGTCACAGCGCACAGTTTAAAAACCACTGGCCTAGTGTATGGCCAGCTTTAGATTATACAGCAGAACAGAAGAATGAGAGAGCATTAAATGGCAATTAGTGTTAGCCAAAAGGGAGGTCAAACAAGTTGAGCAGCAATTCCCAGGCAGAAAAGCAAACAGCATTTTTCAGGAGTAGAGGAGATAAGAAAAAGGACAGAGGGATATACTGTAAACAACAAATAGAGATTAGAAGACAGAAGGGGGCAGTCAAGTTCAGTTTACCCAACCATAAAACTAACATTTTGTTCCTAACTGTGCTGTTACATGACCACGATCCACCTGTTAGGGTATATTTTACAAAGGTGGAATTTTCATTCTCCTCCCTGCTATGCTAATACGGGTATTTCTTATGTTTAACTCACATGATCACACCTATATCTCTGGATCATTTGCATACAACTGTTATCTGGACATGCATATTGTACAATATAATTTTACTTACTACCTGTCCTTTCTGCATTTTACTGTGTAAAAATATCAAATATCATCATATTTTATATACATCAATATATTATGATCATGTCCAGTGGTCAGGTCATGTTGGGGTGTAGTGTCCTATGTCTGTATAGTGGAATAGAATTGTATTATCATCATGTGCAGTGGTTGGGTCATGTTGGGGTGTAGTGTCCTATGTCTGTATAGAGTATAATAGAAATGTATTATGATCATGTCCAGTGGTCGGGTCATGTTGGGGTGTAGTGTCCTATGTCTATATAGAGTGTAATAGAATGTATTATGATCATGTCCAGTGGTCGGGTCATGTTGGGGTGTAGTGTCTTATGTCTGTATTATGAGCATTATGTATACTGCTACTTTCCTTTTTGTGGAATAATGTCAGTTCTTTTTACAGATAAATATTGACTTCTATGTAATTGTAGATTGTCTCTGCACATGTGTGGGGTGTGATGCTTCTGGTGTTTGTAGTGATTTCCCAGTCATATAGACATGAAAGATGCCTGTACTCTGTTACCTGCTGACCACTATTTTTCTATGCTCCTGATAGGTGGAACTAACCGGTAATAGCATTTATGAGTATATCCATCCCTCAGACCATGATGAGATGACGGCAGTGCTGACAGCCCACCAACCCCTTCACCCACACCTACTACAAGGTAAGTGTCTGGTTTACATATGATGCAGATACACAGATATTGAACAAGGCCTACGACCTTGAATTATTAAGGAATATTGTGCCATATGTGTGGGGCTTTGGGGTAGATCCAGACCTAAGTGCAGGTTAAGTACGATCGGGTAAACGGAAGTACTCCCCATGGTTGTAGGTAAATTCCTTGATTTACAAGTCCCAAACCCTACCATAACTTTTCCTATCGCAAGTACGGACATACGTAACCCGGCCTCTACTGTACAATTTATGCCTCCAGTGCGTAGTTATGGCTAGCGTATGGTTGCCACGCCCCTTCGTATGTAGTTACGACACTGTTACGGCTGACCAGAGTTACGTGGCCTAACATCTGCCATGCGCAGCTTGCGTAACTTCACTGTCGTACTTAGTTCTGGATTTGCTGCTTTGTGTTCAACGGAGGTATAAACTTTATTAAATGTTACATTCACCTTTCCCAATGACTGACCCTGTCCTTCCCATTCATTGTGACACGGGTCATGGTGGCAGTAATGTCCTCCTGTGCTGTGGCCAGTGCCCTCTCTGTGAAATGCACCTGGATATTCTCCCACGTTTGTAAGAATTTCTTTTAGACTTTAAATATATATAATCAGTATTGCCGGCAGATTAGAAGGACTTGGTCCTATCCAGACTGCCCTGGATGATGATGCTGATGATCCACCGGGTCCCCGCAGTACTTAACATTCATGCGATGCATGAATATACTGCACATGCGCAGTAACTCTCTTTCAGGACTTTGAAAATATCAAGTCCCGGCATAAGAAACACTGCACATGCGCAGTGTATTCATGCCGGGACCGGACAGCTGCAGCCCGACTGATTGCCCGGACGGGTGAGTTTAAAATATTTACTTATTTTTTCGAATTTTTTTTTATAGATTTTTTTTTTTACTTATTAAAAAAAATTTTTTTTATTTTTTTATTTTACTCTGACAATATTCTTATGTATCCCAGCAGTCTCCCCATACATACCCCCCTTTTCCTTCCCCTAGTAACAGCTATTAGGGGGAGGATAAGAGGGGTATATGGAGACGTTGCTGAAATACTTACCACTAATGCCAGCCTGAGCTGCCGTTAGTCTGACACCAGGAGCGGAGTGTAAAAACTCCGCTCCGGCATTTTGTAAATATGCTCCCCCTCATTTTAATGCAATAGTGCCAGTTTTGATGTGAAACCTGGCACTATCGCATTAAAAGGATCTTTGTAAATAGACCCCATAGCTTTAAATTGCTTATTTTACATAGATACTGACCAGCTCTACTATCACACTGTTATTTAGACTTGGGCTGGGAAATATTACCTCTCAACTCTAATACTGTTTGCAACAGATGAAATATGACTCCCCCTGATATCAATATGTTACTTTCCTCACTTCTTTTCAAGCTCCTTCTTAAGTCTGAATCAGGCCCACTGAGTCAAAAGTCATAAACAGATTCCCCTTGATGACAAAAACAAAATGGCCACCTTCACGCATCCCTCACTAGACCACAGGCTGCGGCCTACGACCTTCTTATAATTATAGTCTGGAGCATCAGTTTAAAATACAGAGTATGGTTGAAATTAACGTTATGAAAAGTGTAAACCAACAGGGAAATAAAACAGAGGAATAGACGCAGTGAGGCATTTTCAGTATCAAAGGCTACCCCCAAAGACTCCGGCTTCTCAGGTGTAGGATTGGAAACAGCTGTTGGAGCTCATGGACAATGTGATAGAAATTATTCCTGATCTCTCCATCCTCTACCAGTTCAAAAAAATCCAATTTGCTTTGTATCACTCTATTCATTCTCCCCAAGACGGACTTTCTCTACCCATTACTTAGCTATTTTAACTGCGGTCAGTTCCACCACAAGAAAGGAGCAGCGTTTGCTAGGCTTTGACTCTCCAGTTCGTGTAAGTGTCTGAGCATTCCGTTACGATCACGAGTCCTTCCTATGCGCCGTTTATTTCACCATAGGAACTGAAAATGCTGGTGCGGGTAATTTTATATTAGCATTAGCTTTCATTGCTGGAAGGGAATAAGATTCACTATCCATATAAAAGGACCTTTCTAGCAAAGTTATTTTTACCAGGAACCTCAAAAACCGTTTTTTTTAGAAGTTTTTTTGTGAAAAAAAATTAGCAAATACAAAGATATCAGATATTTTATTACTGCTACCCATGTGTCAGCCATGTGTCAGCAGGGTGGCTCAGTAAGTAGCACTTGTGTTTCGCAGTGCTGAAGCCATGAGTTCAATTCCCAGACTAGGCATTATCTGTGTGGAGTGTGTATGTTCTCCCTGTGTCTGTGTGGGTTTTCTCCCACACTCCCAAAACATGCTGGAAGGTTAGATTAAGCCTAGTCTGTCTGTGTTAGGGAACTTAGAATGTAGCTGCAGTGGGGCAGGGACTGATGTGAGAGTGAATTCCAGGAGAGTCGGCAACCCTGTAATAAATAAATACTTATAAATGTGGATGGATCCCTTATTATATGGTACATGGTCTCAGGGTGACATTAGCAGCCATCCTAAAGGAGTCAGAGAAGGGGTATTTTGCTCTCATTGGGCCTGATCCAGACCACCGACGCCCAGCGTTAATAAGATAGGATTGTCTAAAAAGATGATCTGCGCATGCGCCAAGTAGATGTTGCCCGGCATAACTACAGCAACACCCGATCCAGGATCGGACATTCTTAACAGCAGTGTAGTGATGCTAGAGGGGGCGTTCCCTTCCGTTACTACGCTGCAGTTAGTGTACATAGGCAGGGGGGGTAGGGTAATTAGGCTGGGGGGGCGGCGTTTGCGTTACGACGACGACGCCGTCCCAGCGTAGTTACACTGGGTTACGCCGGCTGAAGTTAGGGTAGCCTTCATCCAGCGTCACCCAGTGTAAATACGATGTGTCAGGGGGAGTGTAACGATTTTACGCTGAGCATTAGAATGGTACTTTGGTACTTTATGGCCCTTAAGAGTGCCATAGGGCTACCTTATCTTACCGTGTGTAGTTTCCCCGCCATCCCCGGCTAATCTAAATCCTTCCCCTTCCCACTTCTAACTAACCACTCCATTACGCCGCCTCCTTCTTCCTAAACTACTCCTCATTGGTACGCAGATCGCGTAAATGTACTATTGTGTATGTTTAGTAGATCATTTCGGGAAAATACCCACTTAAAAAGCACAAGGGGCTGGATCCAGACCTAGTTAAGTGCATGAACTTAGTTACTCCTGGGCTAAACCATGTTGATTGCAGGGGGAGTCAAGTTAATTGTATTCTTTGCATGCAGGGATATATCTTTGAATTGCTTACTGCACACAGACACTGACCAGCTTTACTATCACACTGTTATTTAGACTTAGGATAAGAAACGCTGTTATTTAGACTTGGGATAGGAAACATCACCTCTCACCTCTAATACTGTTTGCAACAGATGAAATATGACCCCCCTGCAATTAACATGGTTTAAGTTTCTTAAGTGTGAATCAGGGTCAGTGTGTGTGTCGCACATACAGGCCACGGTGCGTGTGATGCAAAGGCACACGGATTGGTACCTCTAGATGGCCCGTGCCATACGTGCACCAAGCAGACTAGCTCAGTGCTGCTACGCGACCATTTATGTTGTGCAGGTGCAGAGTCGTTACACTGTCATGTATAATAGAAATGTTATGGATTGTGCGACCATTTCAATAGCTACGTGAAAACACACTAATACCCCTTTCACATCACCACGAAATACCCAGGATTTTCGCCAAAAACCCGGGTCTCGGCAAAATCCCGGGTATTTCGTGGAGATGTGAAAGGTGCACTTCCGGTGGACCCGTGTCAGAAGGAATTCACCAGGAATTCAACCCGGGTGAAAAGAAGGGTTATTCCCGGGTCCGACACGGGCAGTGTGAAAGGTGCTACCCGTGTTTTTCAACCCGGGTAGCACCTAATGTACCTCGATTGGTGGAATTTTTTTTACTATTGCCCTGGCAACAAGTGTTGCCAGAGCAAAGGTAAACAAATTACGCTGTGCAATATCCTGGGTCTGTGAACCAGGGGTTGTGAAACTACAAGTCCCAGCATGCTTTAACTGCATAGCCATAGCTGGTACCCGACAAAGCATGCTGGGAGTCACAGATCACCACATTTAGAGAGCCACTAAGTGTCCGCAGCGCCATAGAAAGAACAACAAAATACAGACATACAGGGCAGAATGGAAAGAATATTACATTATACAATACCAATATGATATAAATAAATAAACATCCCATAAAATATAAAAATATAAGAATACAGAAATAAAATAGAGCGAAGCGTGCACAGGCAATAAGGCAGTATAAGAGGTATCAAGCTTGAACGATCAGGTTTGCATGGGTCAGGGAGAAGGGGGTAGAGTGCAGTGAGAGGTAGAGAGGGCGAGTGAGAGGGAGCCACCAGGTGCGGAAGGGTAAAGGGGATAAGAGGGCATGGGGGGAGGGGGGATGGTGGAGGAGGGGATAACACTAGGATGGAGGACCCTGCTCACGTGAGCTACCACACTAACAGAAGACATTTTATCTGCTTTATCTGCTGTGTGTCCGTATGTTACTTGCTGTTATTGCTTACGATACAAAACACGCTATATGCTCTCTTGGACTGCATGCAGCCCACTCCACGGCCCAGATCCTGGGCTACGGCCGACAAGGCATGCACTCCCCGCTACGATGCCGGCCGTCCTGACCATAGGTCAGCATCCGGGCCCCACATCTTTAAAAGCATTTACAATACACAGGACGCGAGTCCGGAATGTTCAAAATATGGATTGTTCAGGATTTCCAAACACAATCATTGGGCATTTTCCAACCCCTTGAGTCAAATCAATTCCTATTTCTGGTTCTATAACGGCTCTAATATAACACAGGTCTGGCAGAGGCGTTAATCGGCATTCTGTTACCCCCCTTCCTTTCCCAGCTAAATTCACTCCATATAGTGAGTATTAATCATGACAGCAAAGGCTTCTAAACACGGTGTGTTATCGGATACACCAGAGTGAGGTTTAGCCTAAAAGCTTAATCCTCTATCAACGCAGAAAGCAAAGAATTTACTCAAATGTACTTTACAAGGAATAACAAATGAGACAGAGATGTGCGATGATTAAATCCTGTTATGCTCCGCGCTGGTCTACCAGTCACAGTCATAAAGCGATTGCTGCCCGACTACAGATTCAGTGTAATCATTCTCATAGGAGACGACTCCATTTATTTGTCTCCTAGCTGCCTAAAATTAAAAAACGAATATAGTGAAAAAATAAATGTCACCACTAGTCACAGCGCTTAACTCTATGTATCAGTTAACAGTTACTAACAGCAGCTGGTTTAAATTCAAGCTACAGGTATGCTTGAAAACATAAAAAAATCAATAGTGTAAATTTGCTAAAAAGCTATTTTACAGACACCAGCGCTTATGTGTAGCATCCAATAAATCTAAGTATAAATACATTTAACCAGGATGGGCGGAAAGATCAATTGAAATGATGGGTTGGGAAAATAACACTTTTAATATCTATGTATACACATAAATAAATAGCACAATAAAAACGCAATAAAAATGAGCAGATATACAATAGCCTATATATAACTATGAATATAGATTAGAGGGTATCATGCAATGCAATTAAAAGTTCAATAAAAGAAAATCACTTGCTATGTCAGCAGTATTATCAATCATCCAAAGATCCTTAGTGGAGTCTGAGAAACTGTTTGAATGTAATGTATATTGCAGTAAGCTGAGCATAGAGCCTGAATATATGGAGCCAAATTCAGAGTCCCTAGGCAGGAATCAGATGTTTATGTGCCGGGGGCCACCCTCCACCGGTGACCACAGTTGATGTAAGCACGTGTACCAGCAAGGATTATTCTGGCAACGCCTTTCGCTCTAATTAAGAACTTTGTCAAGTGTATTGCACCTTTCTTGTGGCTTGACAAAGGCGTGGATCCAGACTTAAGAAGGAGCTTGAAATTAAGAGAGAAAAAGTTACTCCTGGGCTAAACCATGGTTATTGCAGGGGAGTCATATTTCATCTGTTGCAAACAGTATTAGAGTTGAGAGGTGATGTATCCTATCCCAAGTCTAAACAATAGTGTGATAGTAAAGCTGGTCAGTATCTGTGTGCAGTAAGCAATTCAAAGATATATCCCTGCATGCAAAGAATACAATTACCTTCACTCCCCCTGCAATCAACATGGTTTTGCCCAGAAGTAACAAGCGAAATGCGTTTGTAGAATAATCTTTGCTATTGTAATTTACTCATCTTCAGAAAAGACTTCCTTATGCAAACGACAGGATCTTTATAGTGGAGCAATATATTTGTGATTTATTACAACGCACTACTAAAGAAAAGAAATTCATTACTCGTGTTACAAGAATCCATACGAGAGGCGTATTGAGCTCAACATATTCAAGAAATAGGCTGGTATACGTGCTTACATCAACCGCGGTCACCCGTGGAGGGCAGCTCTGGCAAGTGAACATCTCATTCCTGCCTTGGGACTTGGGTCCATATATTCGGGCTCTACACTCTACAGTGTGGTGATATCTTTCTCTTTTGATTGTGCTCCTTACTGCAATATACATTTCAGCTAACCGGTTTCTCTTACTCCACTAAGGATCTTTGGATGATTGATAATACCGCTGACATAGCAAGTGATTTTCTTTTATTGAACTCTTAATTGCATTGCATGATACCTTCTAATCTATATTCATAGTTATATATAGGCTATTGTATATCTGCTCATTTTTATTGCGTTTTTATTGTGCTATTTATTTAGTATGTGTATACATAGCTATTAAAAGTGTTATTTTCCCAACCCATCGTTTCAATTGATCATTTAGCCCATCCTGGTTAAATGTATTTATACTTAGATTTATTGGATACTACACATAAGCGCTGGTGTCTGTAAAATAGCTTTTTAGCACATTTACACTATTGATTACGTAGCTGCCTGATGTCCCTGATTGGCACAGCTCATTTCAGTTACTGGGCTGCATTTCCGTCTCATTAGACATAGTTGCCGACTCTCATAGAATTTCCAGGAGACTCGCAAATTTGGGCATTGCTCCCGGAAAGCCAGTAGAGCCGGAAAATCTCTCAGATCTGGGCTTGAGGTACTTAATTTAATGCAAAACGCTTGATGACAACCTACTGTTGTAACCCAATGAATGGAAGCTTTGATTATGGCAGGGATTGGGGCTTCAGGTGCAATTTGCATGAATCACACCCTCAAGCCTGGTGTGCTTTGCCGGTGTGATGGTCTGTTTTGTGACACACCATCATGTAGCAGTTAAATGGTCTCCATTTTCAATGGCAGAGGTGCTGTCACTCTACCCCTAACCTTCTGTTTCCTGCAGCCTAACCATAACCTTCCCCTTCAGCCATAACCCTAACCTTCTACTTTTTGAGCCCTAGCCCTAAACCCTCCAAGTCCTGCAGCCTAACCCTACCCTACTATGTCTGGCAGCCTATCCCTAACCCTCCATATCCTGCAACCTAACCCTGACTTTTCCCTTCTTGAGCCCTAACCCTCTGTGTCCCCCCGCAGTCTAATACTAAACTACCCCTTAAGCTCTATCCCTAAACCTAACAGTCCCTTCTTTAGGCCTAACCCTAACCCAAGCCACTGCAAACACCAGTCTGTGGCAATTGGGAACAGATCAAATAGGTACTTGTTCCCAATAGCGATTTTCTATGTGCGTTTTCATTTTGGCAATAATACAAGCCGCCATTCAACTGGCGGCTGTGTCATTGTTGAAATTGGGCCGGTCGAACCAACAACCGCATCCCCTCGAAGGGATTACCAGACATGCAAAAGAGGGAGAGAACAGGTGCTGAGTGTGATGGGGGAATGTCAATGGAGATAACGATATAATAGCAGGAATCATGTGATATTGGGGCAAGGAGTGATTCTCTGTGAGAATCTTCTGTAGAAAGGATTAAGTTCTCAATCAGCCTTTCTGACAGCACATTCACAGATACACATAGCAGTACATAACATGGATGTAATTGGTTTCTTGTTTAGTTGTGTAGCGATGGGGAGGAGTATAACTAATTTATCCTGGGGTAGAAAGGGGCTGATGATGCTTGTAGACAGGATGACCAATGTTAGCTAGTTGGTTGGTGACTAGAGGAAATGACGTGTCTAGTCAAAGCTAGGGTCGCCTGGTGTCATCCTGCCAAAATTGTGAATTGGACAATAAAAGCACAGTTTTTACAGCAAGAAGTTCTCTCATCTACCGGATGCCAGCATATTTCTATGTCTAGGAAACCAGTGGAAAAAAAAGGGCTCAAATATATTTAAATTTCTAGTATAAAGGTTTGTTTACTCAATGCAGAAAGTCTAGCTATTTTGAATAAGTTAGAAGCCTGCAGGAAAGGACTAACAAAATGACTATTATTACAACATTAACCTACTCCGAGGAACGAACATTGGATGTGACAAGGTAAATGGATACGCCATTATTTACTGAGAGCCCAGCAATTATCTAAAGTCAGTCAGCAAAATGATTCTTAAGCCTGAAGCTTAAAGCGCTCTGATGACTTGTCCGGCTGTTTCTAGCTCAGTGTAAATGTGTATTTACATGCTACAAGATACACAGAAAACAGGAACAGGAAGTGCTAATCCCCAGCATATAACACGCCAGCATTTCATAGGTACAAAAACAGGAGCTTGATTATTATTATTTTTATAAGTAAATCTATGTCATGTTGTGTTAATGGATCGGATATAAAAATCAGACTCGGCACGCAGGGAGCTCTCGTGCTGGTAACCACGCCCCTCGCATGGATGGATTTTTGAGACCTAGGGCCTGATCCAGAGCGACGATGGTACACTGAGCGATCTACCGCTCAGCGTAACATCGCAGCACTCCCCCGACACTCCCCCTTGTCCCAGCGTATTAACATTCGCTTACACCGGCTGAAGGCTACCCTAACTTCAGCCGGCGTAAGCGACTGTAAATATGCTGGGACGGCATATGCCTCCCAACCTCATTACCCTCCCCCCTGCCTTACTACACTAACTGCAGCGTAGTAACGATGGAGAACGCCCCCTCCAGCGTTACTATGCTGCTGCTCTTCTGAGACAATCTTATGCTTACGACTGGCGTATTAACACCGGGCGTCGTAGGTCTGGATCAGGCCCCTACCCCCTACTAGTTTTCTGACTCCAGCTGGCGTAATGTGAAGTCTGGATGGGCACGCAGTCCATTCATTCATTAGTCGTAAACCTGGCTACAGCAGATTGGGCCAGATGCGGAGCTATGACCGCTAGCGTGTTTACGCTCACCGGAAGCGTAAAAAAACGCAGTTATGCATGTTCTGCGCATGCATGTGGCAGATGTTATGACTAGAAACTCTGAACGTACTTACGAGCCTACGATCATCAGTGTAACTACGGACGAGACATACATGCCAGACATATGACACACGTAACTAAGCTTCGGAGGCGGGGTGAGGCATTTAAATCGTACAGTATGGGCGTGCTTAGGCGCGTAAGTACAGGCAGCCATTACGGCCGACAGGAGTTACGCTTCGAAGAGTTAAGGTAGAGTTTGGCAAGCGTAACACGGCTAAACTACGTACAACTAAGGGGAGTGTCTAGGGGAGTGCATAGTAATTACGATAGCGTGAATACACTACGCGGTGAAACATAAAGGGAGCGTAGCTCTGGATCCGGCCCATTGTGTATAAATCAAGTAGCAAGGATTCTCTGAATGAATTAATTACGGGCGTGCAAGGTCATTACGTACGATTAAAATTTACAACTAGATCTGGCGGTGATACGACCATCATAAAATAGGGTTACAGGACCTGATTCACACTTAAGAATCTTCTTAAAATAAGAACTTAAAGTCACTCCTGGGCTAAACCATGGTGATTGCAGGGGAGTCATATTTCATCTGTTGCAAACAGTATTAGAGTTGAGAGGGGATATTTCTCAAGTCTAAATGTGATTTTTCCCAGGCCAAGTTTAAATAACAGGGTAAAAGCTGAGCTGGTCAGTATCTGTGTGCAGTAAGCAATTCAAAGATATATCCCTGCATGCAAAGAATACAATTAAATTAATTCCCCCTGCAATCAACATGGTTTTGCCCAGGAGTGACTTTAAGTTCTTATTTTAAGAAGATTCTTAAGTGTGAATCAGGTCCACAGTCCCTTTAGCATAACCACTGGTGTACATAACACAGTTACGTACGCCAGTCGGAACGCAATCGTACTAAGGTTGTGCGCATGCGCTAAACCTACAGGACAGGGGAACTACGATATCAGGAAGTGTAATTCCCCTGTAGTACTTAGCTTTGGATCTGGCCCGAAGAAACAGACCAAATACGATCTGGTTCGGGTCCAACTTTCTTTTTTTGTATTTTTAAATTACCAACATATGGCTTTATTTAAAGAATATAATATTTCTATACCACGTGTGATCAGCAGCCTTCGGACTGTATCTAGAATTATGAAATGTGGGCATTTTCTACACTCTGCATCTACATCTCAATACAGCGCATTCGAGCGCTACAGGCTTCTAGCATGGATCTGGTGCCTGAGGGTCCAGACTTTTGTGCTGGAAGCCTTTCTGAGGGAAGGGCGGGACGAGCCGCCATGTCTACAGTGTAAATGCATAGTGGGAGGGGCCTGTATTCAAATCGTACAGTCTGGCTAAGCCCTTATGTACGGTTCTCATTTACGCATCAGCCATATTTCCGTTGGGCTGGGTCCTGGGTTCGGAAATTCTGAACGTTTGACGGGTGTGATCTCACCTCGCACATACGGATCTTAGAATCACACGGCGATCCGCTAACAGATCTCTGCTGGTGTTGCCGTGGATGGAGTTTTGACCGCAGTGGACCTGTGCATCCGGGCCCTTTTCATGATCTAACTTTCATACTTACCAATCTTACCTGTCCTCCAATGGAACTTTTTTATGCTCTCTGGATCTTCAGGGTTTCTCTCTTCTATCCAATCAGAACAGCTGTTCACACCCCAGAAGAGAGGAATCCTGAAGGTCCTCACAGCACTGGAGAAGAGCCTTGTCCTGACTTGCAGTACAGAATCTCCATCCTGACGTGTGATTCTATTGGTGGGATAGGCTCTTCTCCACTTGTTGAATTTTCTTTGTATTTTTGCTCTCTCCCTTCTAAATAGATTCAGTAGTAACCTATGCAGTGCTTTAAGAGGATTGTGATATACCCACATAATCAAAAGAGCCTGAGCGTCTCCAATATTTATGCTTGCACATGCCATGTCTATGCCTGGTGTTTTACATACCTAGGGCAAGAAAAGCCTGGGCACCCACAATAGTGGTAAAGAACAGCCGGGGCCCCCACAATAACTGCCCATAGCAACCAATTAGATGCTAGCTGACATTTTCTAGAATGTAATAGGAAAGTGAGAAATAGAATCTGATTGGTTGCTATGGGCAACATCTCCACTATCCCTTCACCGCAGCTTAGTAAATTTAGCCCCAAGGCTTATATTATACAACAGCCGGAGTCTGAAGCATACCACCCAACATTGACAAAATAAGCCCTGTCTCATGTTATGCCCAAACTCCACTGCAAATGATCATATTTAGTCAAAACATCACCCATTTCACATAAGCTCCTCTGCTTTTACGGGCCACTGGGGCAGTCCTGCAAAAACCAGTTGGGATATATGCTGAAGACGACATGGAATCTGCCCACATGAGCTTACCATCTAAGAGGTACGGCCAGGCCTGGCCAACCTCTGCCTTTCCAGGTTTTGACAAACTACGAGTACCACCATGCTTTATCTGCACAGACATAGCTGATACCTGACAAAGCATGCTGGGATTCGTAGTTTCTCCACACCTCGAGAGTCACAGGTTGGCCAGGCCTGTGTGTGGTGAAGGCATTGTACTGTAGAACAATAACATTTGTTGTTGCTGATGAGGGCACTAGATAATGGATACATCCACTGTGTGAATTCATAGTAAATAGTAGCATCACCAGAGAAGCAGTAATGTCCCTTTATAGGTCATTGCTATGGCCTCACCTGGAGTACTGTGTTCAGAGGCGGCCCATGGCATAGGCCGTATAGCCGGCCGCCTAGGGCCCCGTGGGTCAGGTGTCCCTAGGGGGCCCCGCACCTACAGTGCACCAACCGCCACTTGCCTCCTTTGTATTGGCTACCGCGGCCCTGGACACTGTAGTCACATACACAGTGCCCGGACCGCTGCATCCAGGCACTGTGTATGTGTTGCTATGGCAACACAGCACCGTTTTCAGCGTGAAAATGGCGCTATGTTGCCATAGGAACACATACACAGTGCCTGGATGCAGCGGTCTGGGCACTGTGTATGTGACTACAGTGTCCGGGAAGTAAAGGCCCCGCACGAGGCCGTAGCAGCCAGTACAGAGTGCCGACGGGGCCTTTACTTCACACATGCAAGCCTGGTGGCCAGTGGCGCCAAGCTTGCAAAAAAAATAAATAAATGTAAATGACTCAAGTTTTGTCTCAGGGTGGTGGGGGGGGGCTAGGGCCTCGCAAAACCTAGGGCCGCCCCTGACTGTGTTTAGTTCTGGAGGCTGTTTCTCCATAAGGACATAAATACATTAGAGACTGTGCAAAGAAGAGCAACTAAAACAGGGTTGGCGACTTAGGGAGATCCCGGAGAGTAGAGTTAGAGACCGGCATGGCGGTGCGGCTTGATGAGATTTACGCATATCATGTCTTTAAGCCCCGCCTTTTCCTGGTACTTCCTTAATTCATAGTGTTCCAGGGGTGGGCAGGGCTTGATGATGAAAATTGAGTCATCAAGTCCCGCCCATCCCTAGTAACACTAGGGATTACTGTTATGAGAGGTTCCCCTGTCTCTCATGCAGGAGTTTTGTTGACTCTCCCGGAATACTGGAAGAACTGCCCGAATTTCGTGAGTCTCCCAAATATTCCGGGAGAGTCTGCAACCCTGAACTAAAATGGTGCATGGTCTGTGTCACACAACATACAAAGAAAGACTAGAGGAACTAATGTATAGCTTTGAGCAGAGAAGGACAAGGGGATATGATGGCAGCTTTCACATATATCAAGGGGTGTAACCAGGTACAGATGAGAAGCATTATTCAAAGGAAGAGATGTATTAGAGCAGATAAACTGGAGGGTCATAGGTTTAGAGGGAATGTCCAGAACAATTACTTCACAATTACTTGACACATGGGGCAAGTGGCTCTAATCTGCCGTCACTTTCAATTTTCAGTTATGTTAGTTGATGGAAACAGAGGGTTTGTTTCAGATCTTATAACAGTGACCATAAACAATAATAATACGGTGTGATATGGTATAAACATACATTTATTAAAGGGTGCTTGGAAATCAGGGTCCGGATTCACAGTTACGTCGTTTTTTGTCCTACGTAGGTTGTTTTAAAGAATTGAGTCTGAAGACCGTGCTTACGCAATCTACGTAGAGAAATGGTACGTAGATAGCGTGAATAAGCTACTAGGCATGCGTAGTAGATCAATTCTTAAAACAACGTACGCAAGAAAACTACGTAACTGCGAATTCGGACCCATGTGTGGATATTTAGGATTATGTGGGGACATTTTTTGTTCTCTCTTTTCATGTCACGATGTAAATATGACGAATATGAATGATGGTCTATGGATGTTTTCTTTTGCAGAATATGAAATAGAAAGGTCATTCTTTCTACGGATGAAATGTGTTTTGGCAAAAAGAAATGCTGGTCTCACATGCAGCGGCTACAAGGTGAGAGCCAGGAACATTGTGGAAAGAATATTATTCTATGTTGGGTAACGAGGGTAACAAGGTGAGGGGTCAGCTGTGAGCCTATGGTAGAAGGCCTATGGTAGAAGAATTGTTGACTGGATGACATGTCCAGTGCCTGTGGAAGGCCCTAGGCAGTCAGAATCTCGGTATCCCCCTCCCCTTCCTGTGTGGCCCTAGTGGGATAAAATTGAAGTAAGTAGTGTGCACATCGGCCGGTGGATGGTGGTGACATCACTACTGTACATCACACTTTCGGGATTCTAAATATTAAGCGCTATGCAACAACTCCTACAGGGATATGGGGCCATATGCAGAGCTCTGGGTGCATTGCATATGCGCCCGGAGTTTTCCGATGTGTGCTACTGGGCATGCGCAGTCATTTTGTAACGTCATCTACGTTTGTTGTTGCAACATAGATTGCGTATACTCGGTCTTAAAAACGTAGCCGACGTTACAAAATTAGCAGTAGCATACATGGGAAAACTCCCATCTGCATACGGTCCTTTATGAGGTGTATCACGTAATACAATATGGGGTCCAGAGGCTGGTTATGAAGCATTGTGTCCTGTAAGGTCTGCTCAGAGTATATGTGATGTGTTTTATCTTTGTATGACAGGTGATTCACTGCAGTGGGTATCTGAAAATAAGGCAGTATATGCTGGACATTTCTTTATATGACTCCTGCTATCAAATTGTAGGGCTAGTGGCTGTGGGCCAGTCTTTACCCCCGAGCGCCATCACTGAGATCAAACTCCACAGTAACATGTTTATGTTTAGAGCAAGTCTGGACCTCAAACTCATTTTCCTGGACTCGAGGTAAGCAGCCATACAGAATCCTTAACAGGCGGTTACCATGGGGACAGTCTCTCTTCTGATGTAAGGTAGAACGGACGCTAAGTAAGCGCCAGAAGATTAAGTAGCGTTTTACAGTTTTAACAATCATTATAACAAGTCTGGGTGGTAACAGACAGACAAGGTGGATAAGAGGGCTCTGCTCACAAGCTTACACTTTACTATGGAGAGAGTCAGGGTGTATGGTAATAGTGCTCAGTGCTCTGTATGATCAGTCACACAGCAGTGTTACTACCAGGACTGAGGGGATATTACTATGGAGGGAGACAGGGTGTATGGTAATAGTGCTCAGTGCTCTGTATGATCAGTCACACAGCAGTGTTACTACCAGGACTGAGGGGATATTACTATGGAGAGAGACAGGGTGTATGGTAACAGTGCTCAGTGCTGTGTATGATCAGTCACACAGCAGTGTTACTACCAAGACTGAGGGGATATTACTATGGAGAGACAGGGTGTATGGTAACAGTGCTCAGTGCTCTGTATGATCAGTCACACAGCAGTGTTACTACCAGGACTGAGGGGATATTACTATGGAGAGACAGGGTGTATGGTAACAGTGCTCAGTACTGTGTATGATCAGTTATAGAGCAGTGTTATTATGAGGATTTAGGGGAATGTTTGTATGAAAAGAGAAAGTATCCAAGTTTGTGTTAATCGTGTAATAGGAAGGAAAACAAGATAGCAAAGTGATTGTTAATAGAGTAGACAAATATAAAGTAGGTTGAGGAATTTGGTAACTTGTCTGAAGAGGTGAATTTTGAGGGAGCGCTTGGGGAGTAGAAGATAGTCTTAATGGGCAAGGAAAGTTATTCCAGAGAGGGGGTGCAGCCTGGGAGAAGTCCTGTAACTGGGAATCTGGGTGTTTATTAAGAATAGTGGACAGCTGTGTCCTGGCTCTTAACCTTTTGGGGTGAATGCCTTGAACATCATTGTGCCTCTGCAGCTACGCAAAGCCCACCAAGACAAAAGAAGTCATGCTCCTGCAGGACACGGGGAACAAGATGTATTTGGACTCTGTAGTGACCACCCACGAGCGAGTTGTCCAGGTAGGCGGTCATTACCTGCTGCCTCTCTCCAGCTGTCTTAAACATAACCCATTTCCCTTGTGTCATTGGGAATCAGTCTGTCTAAATATGAATGGCGCAAGCCAGTAGCCACGCCCACTTTTGAAGGACGTGTCTGAATGACCATGGCGATAAGAATATAGGTCATCCACCAGCGCCCCCTAGGGGTCTGCTCATTTTTTTTAATTAAAAATGAAAATATATATTTCAGGAAAGCTAAATAAAATTATGAATATATTTCCCATTTCTAGACTTCTGTAATAAAAATAAACTTTATTTAAATATAATAAAATGTGGTAATGTATCCAGCTCTTAAGTTTGCATTAGAAGCGGTAAGTTCGGTTTCGTGCACATGCCCAGTGTGATAAAGTACAACAGAGAGGTCCGGCGCTCCACACAAACATTATATAACACTATGGGTCTGATTCAATTAGAATCGCGGCCCGCGACGGGAAATTGTTCGTGGTGCGCGTTTTCCTGTCTATTACAGTTCCCAATTTTTATACTCATCTCTATGAGGTACATATAAAGATAGGAAAAAAAATTTGCACTGTTAGCATCGCACCACAAAATACGTGGGTGAAATGGTTTAGGCCTGTGAAACCACGGCCTCAAGTCCTGCCCCCCTGCCTAGCAACACTAGTATACTAGTGTTGCTAGGCACAGGAAGGGACTTGATGACGCAATTTGCGGCATCCAGCCCCATCCCGACCCCTACTTCAGGTAAAAACGGGTCAGTATGAGCCAGGGGGCGGAGCCTAATGACGCGATTTGCATAACCCGTGTCATTAAGCCCCCCCCGCATGTGTCGCTAGCTTCTCTCTGGGATCTCCAGGAGGGAAGCTGCCAAAAGTCGGCAACCATGGCATATACTCAATCTAACAGAAAAAATCTACTACGCATGCGCAGTAGTAAAAAACGCTAAACTCCGGACGTATATGTTATTCGTGCAGTAGTCAGCATCCGGTCCGTCATGTTTAAGTCCAGCGACTGACACTCCACTATTTTGAACCAATATATTAGCATTTCATACTGTACGTTAAATGCAATTGAAAGCTTATGTAATCGCTGTTGGTGCATTGCGAAAGTATAAAATAATTACTGCACTTATTAATACAAAAAAAATAAAAAATTCTCGGATGTTGTTTTGGTGCATTCCAACTGAAGGGCTCACAATAATCATATATATATATTGGTATGGATTGTCAGACCTGTCGTCATTTAATTAATGCTTATGGCAGGTTTATATTTGGCCACATCTCCAACCAGAATGCAAAATGAGACAGACAAGTAAAGGGGGTGTGGCCAATATGTTTGGGGCCACACCCTCTCCTTTTGCTCCCCCCCACATATTGAGAATAAGGACTTTTAAAACCCAATTAGTTAACACATTTTTTTTATTTACCCTATAAAGTTCTCTTGTAAAAGTTTATGGCATTTCCTTAAAATGTTTAAATTATTTACTTTATTTGAATGTTGCCGATCGCATGAAATCAATCATTTGAATTTGTATGTTTTAGAACTCAAAATTGTATTTTTTACAATCAATCATAATGACATGAGTAGACCACATCCAATAAATGTAATCAGATATTGGCTTCCTGAGCATAAGACATCTTGTACCGCTATGAAAATGTTCTGCTTTTTGGATTAATAATAAAACACAAATATGAAAGATTTTTGGAAGATCTGAGAAGTCTTTGTCCAAGTTTTACCAGCTCTGTTGCAGGAATCAATGAGCGCAGTGGAAACGATACTCATTACTCTTCTTTCTGTGCAGAGTAGCTGAATTAACCGGTTATGAACCTCAAGATCTCATTGAAAAAACTCTCTACCACCACGTCCATGGCTGTGACGTGTTTCATCTGAGATACGCTCACCATCTCTGTAAGTATTCATATGATGTCATTAAGTCCCACCCCTGAGGTTCAGAGCTGGTATTCACAGCATTGTGGATCAGCAGGGGAGGGGCTTAATGACTTGTAATGCAAATTGCGGTATTGTGGCTCTGCCCCTCTTCTCACAATGTCCATTGGGATGGTGCTTAATGACTCAATTTACATCATTAAACCCCTGATCCTGCCAGCTGTCTCCCCTAGAGTCAGGCCCTCATTAGCACAATTCTTAAATCCCCTCCTCCCTCACTTCATAATGTGAGTGCCCTTATATAGGTTATGCTATAGTTCCCAACGTGGGACTAAATAAGCGCCGCCCCATTTCCACATAAACTCCACCCACAAATGGGCTAATTCATTTAAAAAACTCTGCCCACATTCCCATAAGCCTAAGCTCTTTCGTGGGCCGCTAATCAGGACAGTTCCGTCAAAATAGGGCCAATTGGTAGTTATGATTATACCCATTAAACCCAAATGATGCTTTCACATTTTTTATACCCATTTTGTATACAGTAATGGCTACTTTTCCATTAACACAACTGTACCTCTTTTTGTGGAACTTTGTGAAAAATAAGCAGAGTTTTAACCAAATATGGTCATTTGTGGGTGGGGGTTTGGGAGGAACCTGGGCGGGGCCTATTTTGTCCCTTTTTTTGTGAATGTCAATCTTAGGAGGGAAGGGCCTGAGCCAGACCTACGCACATGATACCCCCTTGTGCGTAGCGTATTTACGCCAGCGTACCTACGAAGCCCTCCGCTAGGCACTCCCCTCGGTCGTCCGTATTTATGCCATCTTACGCCGACCAAATCCTACCCTAACTTTTCTGAGAGTAACCGTGGGCTTCCGTAGGCTTCTTGCGTAGTTACAACGCTTAAATGCCTCACCCCGCCCTCAAAAAGTAATTAAGGCTTTCGAATGGCTGGCATGCCCCTTTGTGCGTTGTTACGAAGCTGGTACGCTAAAGGGGCCCATACGCTCTGAATTTTGTTGCGTAACATCTGCGTGCAGTAAGTACTAAAGGCGCTTTTACACTTCTGAAAAGCGTAAAAACACGGGTGGGCGTTGGTCTGGATCAGGCCCAATGTTCCTATCATCACTGTCTCTGTATTGCACATACTTTAGTATTGATGAGAGAATTAATTAGACTGTCTTTTTTTTTTTTTATTCTTTTGAGTGCTAGTAAAAGGCCAGGTCACCACAAAGTACTACAGGCTGCTCTCCAAACATGGAGGATGGGTCTGGATCCAGAGCTACGCAACTATCGTCCACAACAGCCGCTCTTCCCGACCTCACTGTATAGTGAGTGTGAACTACGTACTCACGTAAGTTTAGAAGTTTAACCCATGGAGCCATTCCATTTGGTACAATACTCCACTCCTGAGCTTCCAACAGCTTCCAATTGTCACTCATCTGGTTTTAATGAAGTAACCGTTGACACGGTTGGTAACCAGGTGATAACCATAGTAACTGACAGTTGGAAGCCCAGGAGCAGAGTATTTTGTACCTAATGGAATGGGTCATGTTAGAGGGTCTGCAAATGGAATCTAAAATACTGCATGGGCTCTCGTCAGAGGTGCAGAGGCCAATACAGAGGAGCAATTTAAACAGGTTTACAATAACAGGGTTGCCGACTTTAATAGTTTCCCTCCGGGATTTCCTGGAGGGAAGCCATAGATGCATGAAGGGGCGGAACTTAATGATGCAAATCACATCATTTGCCTTGCCTCCTGACTACCAATTACCCTTTTTAGATATACTAGTGATGGGGACAGGGTTTGATGATGCAAATTGCATCAAGTCCCTCCCTGCCCCTAGCAACACTATCCAGACCCCCGCACACTCCCGGAGGAAAGCTGTTAAAAGTCGTCAACCCTGGTTTAGAAAATGTCACTTTTGAAAGCAGTAAAAAAAAAAAAAAACCCCATACACACCCGCTCGGCAGAAAGGACTAAGCCGGCTCATGTAAACATTGCAATCAATCCATAATTATCAGATCACACACAATTGCAATGTAATTTAAAGGGAGAGCAAACAGATTACTCAGCCGGCAATAACAGCGTTTACATCAGGGCCTAAGAATAATTTGAAACATGCAGAAATGTAACATCAAACCCTGTAACTGGCAGCTGTGTGAGTATAAACGCACTGATCTGTGCAAGTCAGCCTGACAGGGCCAAAATAAAGTAGCAGAATGTACAAGATCAAACTATAAAGCTCGTCCGTGTTACTGGGGAGTGAGATAGCAAAAACAATAAGAACAAGTCAGGATCTTATGTCTTGAGTAAAAATCTGTGTGGCAGGAGGACTGCAGCAGGATCCTCGCTGTATGCAGCATCCCAGGAGGGCAACAAGAGGCCACAAGAAGCGCACACTTTCTCCTTTCATACTGAAATTCACCTCAGTCCCAGTAGTTATAATAAGTGTTAAAATGGTTAAAGCACTATGTAATCTGATGGTGCTCTATAAAAACCTGTTAAATAAATAAATAAAACCCCTTTCACATCACCACCAAAACCCAGGTATTTGGTGGGGATCTGAAAGGTACAGGGATTCCTGGTCCCGGGGGTCTAATGAAGGGTCGCGGGTCTAAAGAAGGGTTTTTCCCGGGAGTCGCACGCAGCCCCTTCACAATGTCAGGACAGACCCGGGACCCAGAATTTCCTGGGTCAGCCCTGGAATGTTTTAAGGGACTCACCCAGGTTTTTTAAATGTTACCGCCGTAAAGCCATGGCAATAACCTGGGTTGAAAAACTCGAGTTATTGCCGGGTGTATTGCCGGGTGGTGATGTGAAAGAGGCATAAATAAATGATCCAGTCACAAAGCAGTGTTACTACCAGGACTGAGGGGATATTACTATGGAGAGAGACAGGGTGTATGGTAACAGTGCTCAGTGCTCTGTATGATCAGTCACACAGAAGTGTTACTACCAGGACTGAGGGGATATTACTATGGAGAGAAACAGGGTGAATGGTAAAAGCAGGGTTACCAACTCTCCCAGAATATCCAGGAGACTCACGAAATTTCGTCAGTTCTCCTGGCATCACGGAAGAGCCGACAAAGCTCCCGCAAGCCCCAACCAGCTATCAGTTACTACTGTAATCCCTAGCGTTACTAGGGATGGACGGGGCTTTATGATGTCAACAAGCCCCATCCATCCTATGTAATGCTAGAGATTACAGGAATGATTGTCAGGGGCAGGGCTTAATGACGCAATTTGCATAAATTACGTCATTATGCCCCGCTTCTTTGCAGCTTCCCTCAGGGTTCTCCCGGAGGGAAGCTTTGAAAAGTAGGTAACCCTGGGTAATAATGCTTAGTGCTCTGTATGATCAGTCACACAGCAGTATTACTACCAGGACTGAGAAGAATTTTGGTATGAAAAGTTAGAAAGTGTCCAAATTTGTATTACTCATGTAACAGAAAGGAAAATTGGATAGGAAAGTAAATAGGGGAGACAAATGTTATGAAGCTGGTTGAGGAATTTGGTAAGATTGTCTGAAGAGGTAAAATTTAAGGGAGCGCTTGAAAGTTTGGCAAGTAGAGGATAGTCCTAATGGGCGAGGAAGGTTGATCCAGGGAGTGAGTGCAGCATGGGAGAAGTCCTGTAACTGGGACTCAATATCAGAATCAGACTGTGAAACAAAACTGTAACTAAGCCACCACACATTGGAGGAAAATTCACACTGATGAATTGCTGCATATGTTTATTTTGCAGAGATATAGAGTATAAGGAGCTGCAGCTGTCCCTGGAGCAAGTGACTGTTTCGAAAGCTCCACTTCCCTGCCGGACATCGATGTCTACCTCACAGGAGGCACGGAAGCCAGCCAAACTGAAGGCCACCAAAGTCCGATCCAAGCACCTGCGCTCAAACCCATATGCAGACGTGAGTACAGAGCAGGGAGCAGCGAAGCCTCTAGTGCAAGATCATTACATCCCTGGCTTGTCAGCAGTGCCGTAACTTCTGTGACTGCAGGGAGTGGGCCTGTCACGGGCCCAGAAGAGAGGGGGGATTGAGACAGTTTCCCAACCTCCAATAAAAATAAAATGTCTTAGATGTAGAGAGCACTCAGCAGCCGGCAAGACCCTCAGCTGGGGCCTCACCAACTTGGTCCCTTAAACCCACTTTTTTCTGAAGTTTCCCAAACTTCACCCATGGATAATGTGACCATATGTCCCGTGTTAAACGGGACCATCCCGTTTTTAGTAGCCTATCACGATGTCCCCAAGAAATAGCTTCAGGACGCCGAAATGTCCTGTTTTCAGAAAGAGAGAAACCCACTGTCACAATTTCAAAAGAAGGTGCGAAAAATCAAAAACCGGTTGCGCAGCGATGACAGCATGCCGCATGCGCAACACGTCTCACACACATGCAAGCATAGTTGCCAAGTTCACGGCATTGCAGGGAAGAAGATAAAGGCCAGGTAAAGTATGTAAGGTGTAGATTAGTGGATGTCCCGTTTTTAGGAAGAAAATAAATGGTCAGCGCTAAGCTGTCAGTCTGAGCCAACGTTCATAGGCTTGGACTGCCGGCAGCCATTGCATGAATAGAGTGGGCGGCGGCTCCGGGTAGGAAGGGCCGTACGCACCTTGAGTCCCCCGTACAGACGTCTGCCACGGCATCCGGCTTTCTCTATTTCTGCATTCGGGGGCACACCCAGTAGCAGTGAATCCAGGCTTCTGTGATGGAAGCCTTTCTGATGGCAGGGCAGGAGGGAAGATGCGTACAGTAAACGCGGAGGGGGGAGGTTTGCGAATAGTATAGTAAGGGCTTGGTTTAGCCCATACATACGATCCGATCATCGGTCCTGTAATTCCTTTGTGTGCATAAGAGCTCCGTGTGCAGACTTGCTAAACTATGGGCTTGGAAAAGTGGAGATGTTGCCTGTAGCAGCCAATCAGATTCTAACTCTCACTTTCTTTTTACATATTAGAGAATGTCAGCTAAAATGTGATATTGGTTGCTATGGGCAACATCTCCACTTTTCAAAACTCCCAGCTTAGTAAATCTGGCCCTTAGTCTGCTAAAATGTACTAGGAATATACTGGTTAATAGCAGCTTATGTATTCCTTACCCTGCAGCAAGTAATGATCACACTTTTTCCTCTTTATTTATACAATTGTTTAAAAAAACAAAACAACATTTTACAAAATATAGAATATATATATATATATATATATATATATATATATATATATATTGTGTTGAGGACAATAGAGT
>WWET01001799.1:144034-158512 GCA_011038615.1 Limnodynastes dumerilii | reverse complement strand
AATTATTTGCTTTTTCTGAACAGCTTTCGTTTTGAACTCTAATTTAGAGTAGAAGTAGAAAATGTCACCCTTCAAATTTAATCCTGTTTGCACAGTTAAAGTTTGCCGCCCCGCAGTACTATGTAATTTGCCAGGGTAGAGATTTTCTCCACATTTGGTACACGTGGTGGCTGGGGAGGTCCCTATTTGGCCTCTGCCCCTCCCCCACAACCATTGAGACATCAGTGGCATACTTGCACAATGAGGTGGTGAACACCACTGAGGAGCCAAGTAGAAGACAGAGAAGACTTCAATTTATATATTTGTTAATGTATTTATTGTGTATTTTGTAAAGGGCAATCAAAGCTATCAGTGACTAGAGAGGACATCTATGTCTAATCCGAGCTAGGGTTGCCTGGTGTCATCCTGACCAAATTTTGCTGTATATTTGGATTTGTGTACAATAAAGCATCCATTTAACAGTAAGAAGCTGCTGAGTGTCTCATCTACTGACTGGCAGAATTATTACACACACAATATTTGAACCTGGAAAAAAGTTATAAAGGCCATATTTTTCTGGATGAATTACAGTGTGGTTTGTACATACACTTCTTACTTTGTGGGTTTAATGCCCAAGGTAGGTGCTAACAGAATAGGAATGTAGATGTCAGCAAAACCCCTGAATTGCAGCCAAAATGTTCACCGCGTCAGACTCTACCCAGCAATAAGTCACACGACTTTCCAGGACAAGGGCGATCTACTGAGGAATGGCGAGATTAAAAGCACTAACAGTCTGAGCACAATGTCTTCTACCAGCTCAATAACTCAACCACTGTCAGAAATAGAAGGGGAGAAGTAGAGTCATTATTTTATTTTATTATGAAGTGTGGTGAATAAATAAATGAAATCCTGGGGTGTTTGGATGTCATATGCCACAACGATATTCAGAATGTCATCAGTTAAACCGGCAGCACAAAACAGATGGCAGGGTTAAGGTATCAGCATTCTTCTATGTGACAGGTTTGTTAACAGGCCACCCGCCCAGTGAAACATTGTAAAGAAAATGACATAAATGAACTAATTACTTTGCTCCTTGCAAGTCCAGTGGCGGCCATGGGAGAGGAAGAAGAGAAAGAGAGTACAAGAAAGAACAAGAGACCGAGCGAAGCAGGACGGGAGAGAGAAAAGAAGACTGATAGAAGAGTCAACCTTGATTGTAAGCCTGAAGGATCGTCCGCAACTTGGTATGGATGACTATCATTATGGAGTCCGCCAGTCCAATAGTGCAGTACTGCGTCCAATGACATCCGGAGGTGTCCAGATGTGTTACAGCGCTATAGATACGCCACCTGTTAGCCTACTCTGTAATCATCATAATGGACCAGATTCACGGTTAAGAAAGGGAGATAAGAATGATTAGGTTCTTGATTCTACAAATGGCAACTCCCTTGAAACGCCCTCGTTTTTGCTGTTCTTAAGTGACTTAAGAGTGCCAAAGGCCGCTTTATCTACCCGTGCGTATGTATCTTCTTACATTGTTAAAGAACGAACGTAGTTAACAAACCAGAGAAACAATAACACATACTGGAGCGCTGGTGGTGCTGGCAGTAGACCCAAAGAAATGACCCTTTTAAGCCAATACAGCAGCTCATGCAGGCAGGATAAGTCCCTTTAAAAAAAAAAGTGAAAAACTAGAGGAAAATGCAGAGCGCTAGACTGGCTTATTCAATAGTTTAATAAAAATAACTCATTTAAAATAATGCAAAAAAAAATGTATAAAAACATATAGCAGCATTCAAGATACAACAAACATCTATTATAGTGTTTTTCTAGGCAAATATAGATGAACTTATAGAAGCAGAGAAATTAGCTGTTGATCAGGCAGCTAGTAGTTAAACTAAATGACACACTGAAGGGGATTAAATATTGCAACACTAATGACTGTTAGAATGACTATTGGAGAGTCTTTTAGATATTGCAAACTTTGTCCAGATAGAAACTGCAACAAATATTTTCATGCAATGTTCCAAAGTATGATGGAAATAATGACAATGGGGTAGATCCAGAACTACGTTTGCCGTACGTTTATTCGCGTAGCGTATTTTCGTGTGCGTATATTCTATACACTCCCCTAGGCACACCCCTTGAACGTACGTATTTTGTCAAGATACGCTTTCCAAACCCTACCTTAACTTTTTCCAACGTAATCGAAGTGATACACACGTACGTATGGGCAACACGAATTTATGCAGCTAAGCACGCCCATACTGTACACTTTAAATACAAACCCCCGCCTACTTAACGTAATTCAGACGTATTTTGTTCTATTGTAAAATTGGCACGCTCACACGTAAGTATTTACGTGACACATACGTGAATGGCCCATACGTTCACAATTACGCTACGTTACTGAGTGTATTTTCAATGGTGCGAATGCCTACAGCGCTCAGTGTAACATTGTAGCTCTGGATCAGACCCAATGTCACTCCACTATATGTGGTACTTAACAAGCCGCGCCCTTTCTGTCCCACTTAAATGCCTCCCCCCCACCCACTTTCCTTAACTTCCTTCTTAGCTTTTTCCTAGCAAGCCCCTTCTTACTTATCTTATTGCGAACAGCTGCGAGAATTGTTCTTAAAGGATCAATGCGCCAGATCCAGACTGAAGTACGACAACGGATTTACGCATGCTGCATGCGTAAATCTGGCTGTTGGAATGCACTGCGGATGCGCACGGCAGTTGTTCTAAATCACCATCATATGGAATCATCCCTACGGAAGCAGAAAATGCTCAATTTAGGTGGAGGGAGGCATGTAAATTGTACAGTACGGGCGGGGTTAGGCAGTTACGTACGACAAAGCGATACATACGACCAGAGATACGCAAGGACAAGTTAAGGCAGGGTTTTGAACTCAGAAATCAGCAAAATGACGTGCGTTCAAGGGGATTGCCCGGGGGAGTGCATTACAAGCGATCGTACTTAAAGTGAACTTAAGTCTAGATCTAGCCCAGTTCTTAAAACCTACGTAGATTGTGTAAATAAAGGTACTGTTAGAAGCCACCCGCTCCCCCTCACCGCTTACCTCTCATCCTGCACCCGCCTCCGGGAACCGTCAGCCTCCAGCTTCCGCGCTCCGTCCAGCGCCTCCTACACATGCCGCGTCTAGCATGTAAATAAAGCCACGTGGAGCGGCGCCGTGGCTCTGTGCGGGCGCGCGCGCTCCACTCTGCATTCATCACCAGGCGCTCTCCCGTGCAGCACTATTAGCCTATGGAATCACCCCTGGGACAGCTTAGCCTATCAGAGGATAGCTGTCCCTATATAGTGCAGCCTGCCCTTCAGTCTCTGCCGGTTATAGATCCTGTTCCCAGCTTCTGTGTCTGCCTCTCTCTCTCTATCTTGCCTTGTGCCCTGTTTCTTGCTTTCTTGAGAGTCCCAGTCTTGTCCCTGCCATTATCCTTGCCTGCCTATCTCATTGTGTCTATTCCCCCATTCTCCTTCCTTATTGTACCAACCCTTGTCTGTTTTATCCCAGCCTTACCTGAGTGTCAGTACGTGTTGGCCCTTTGGGGTCCCGCTGGTGTGCATGCGTGAGAGCTAGTCCCAGTTAGTCCAGTCAGTCTCGTTCGTCCTGTCAACCCATTTCTTGTCCTCCGTGACTGTTTACTGTTTATTGTTGTTTGTCACAGGTCAGGCCCTACGGATCTGTCTCCTTACCACTTTCTCCTCTTACTGACGCTAGTCCTGTCTTATTCCATCTGTTCCTCTTATTCCTCTCCCGGGTTTTCTCTAAAGGTGCGTATCCTGACGAAGTCCTACCAGCTCCAGTCTATCCTCACCTTCAGGGGCTCTAGCGAATACTCAGACCGACATCAGGCTCTACTAACCGGTGAGTTACCCTCTCTTTCCTGTCTTACCCTTTGGTCACTTCGGTTCCCTGTCAGGGTAAACCCGGGGTACCATAACAGGTACTATGCATGTGCAGTTTAAATATTCTTAAAAATACGCACCGAAATAGCAGCAACTTCTTAACCGTGAAACTGGTCCAATGTGGTGTTCACCGAGTGTAAGCCCAGTTAGTCCAGTCAGTCTCGTTCGTCCTGTCAACCCATTTCTTGTCCTCCGTGACTGTTTACTGTTTATTGTTGTTTGTCACAGGTCAGGCCCTACGGATCTGTCTCCTCCCACTTTCTCCTCTTACTGACGCTAGTTCTGTCTTATTCCATCTGTTCCTCTTATTCCTCTCCCGGGTTTTCTCACACACATACACACACACACACAAAAACAAGTAGCACAGATGGAATCAGACAGTTTGCACATACCATATTCCGATTTATGGAATTGCTTGTCTAGATTGGGTCACACAGAGTGTACTGTAAACTAAGAGGGAATGAATAAACTGAACCCATCCCCTCTGCCAGAAGTGTCGGACAGATCGTCAGCGTCCCGCTCCATCGCCACGGATTTTCACGCTTGCACAGTGTGGTAAATAGCTGTAATCTGACTGCAACACAGAAGTTCAGCAAAATTCTGAGCTTGGATCCAGCTGCATATTTGTTCCACTCTGTTACTAGTGAATGAATCCAATGAAACCATCCTAATATACTTAAGTCACTTTTTTCTTCTTATTTGTTATGGCTCGGTCTTAAACAAGCACCTTTCATCAGGAAAATTTGGATGTTGATCGTTCAACCATTAGGAAAGTGGCTTTTGGATATATTAATTTATTGCCTTCTTGATTAACGACCCCTGTACTTCCCTTGTCAAGGAACAGCACTTCCTGTGGTAGGACCTTTTTAGCGGTTCGCTAAACCAATACTATAAAAAGTAGGCATCGGTTTCCAAAATAAGTTTACATGCGGCCAAGACGTATAAATCTTATTCTATTCTGGGACTCGGTTTTACGCTGTTGATGGCTTTAGGAGAGAATTTCAAAGACGAATTCGAAGACTTGGCTTGTAGTAATTTCTGTCAGCTTCTTAATCAAGTCCCATAGTCGTATTTTTCGACATTATGAATACATATTATTGTTGTCCATCCAAACAGGCATTTTACCTAAATTTGCTTTCAGGTTGCCTGGAAAGAGGTGCACAATATCATATATTTTACGTAAATACCTAGTAACACAGCTAGCCAAATAGCTCCCTTTCTATTTCATGTTTATTTAGAAATAATCATTGTGGAAAGGTTTTTGCCAAACTATGGCATATTATATAAAAAAAATAAAAAAAAATTGTCAAAATATTTTTGCCAAATAAATGTGAATAAAAACACTTATAACCTTATTTGAAACTAGTTTGACAAAGACAGTTCAAAGGATCTCTTGCTAGTTTTGTATAACCGGTCTTAATACTGGGCACACACTGTACAATTATTGTGCCAATCCGTCAATAATCGGCTGACCAGGATAATTGCACAGTGTTTATGTTGGGCTGAATTGTCAGCACGCCACCATACGGTCCAGATGCACACTCAGCCGATAGTCGCATCGGCCGGTATGTTTAACGACGTTCTGATCAATACTGTGCCCACAGTGTGACCGGGAGCTCTGCCCAGGTATCGGGCAACTACGAGCACACTTTATGGTTTCTCCCTGGTTTTCGGGGCTGCTTAGGCAAGAGCCAGGGAAATTGTAATTCTGAATGACAATAAAAAAAAATGTTTTATGGAATGAAAGCACGTCAACAATAATTTCAAACAGTATTAACGCTGGATACACACTTTAACCATTTCTCAGGTTCTCGACAAAACGGTCCAAATCCAGGCGGGGCGGGAAGTGAACAGTGAGTATGCGGGGGACCAGGTATCGGGCAACTACGAGCACACTTTATGGTTTCTCCCTGGTTTTCGGGGCTGCTTAGGCAAGAGCCAGGGAAATTGTAAATCTGAATGACAATAAAAACAAAAACTTATTTTTTATGGAATGAAAGCACGTCGACAATAATTTCATACAGTATTAACGCTGGATACACACTTTAACCATTTCTCTGGCTCCCGACTAAACGGTCCAAATCCAGGCGGGGCGGGAAGTGAACAGTGAGTATGCGGGGGAGGAGGGGGGGCTTTAATTGTACAGTAAGGACTGGCTTAAGCCCCTCTGTACTGCCCCCATTTTACACAGGAACGGTACGGAAATGCTTATGTTATATTATGTGCCAATCCCAGACCCGTTTTTGGATTTTCCAGTTTTTTGTGTCTTTTTTCCTTTTTTTTATATATATATTCATTGTGGGGAGTGTGGGTCTCCATTGCAAACGGCCCTATTTCAATAGGGCCGTTCGCTTCCAGCCAGTTCTGAACTGGCTGGGATAACGAATGCTTATGCCATGAAGATGCATAACAATCGATCCCTGGAGCACCAAACACAGTGCTTTCGAAAGGTAAGGAACCCCACTTGCAGCCTAACCCTAAGTGCCCGCCCTCCACCCCGCAGCCTAACCCTATGTCCCCCATCACCCTTTAACTTCCGTCACATATACGCACGCTAATGATAAGGCTGCTTTCACAACACGGAAGTGTTCCGAAATGTATTCATTTTGCAAAACGTACTTATTTTGTATTAACGTACGGATCTATTACGAACGCACGGAAAATCTTCTTAAATCTGAATCCGGTCCAGAGTTCTGAGCATGCCCAGTGCGAGAGAGTAGATGCAATCCAACTGAACCACACGGAAGATGAGCAAAACACAGACATCTGTATCCATCCCAAAGTCATTAATAAACTTTTAAAAAGGAAATGGAGACCAGCACTCACTCTGAGAGACCAAGACAGACCAGGCCCTGCACGGAGCATTTATTACCTTTTGATAACTTCTTGTATCTGTTCTGCAGCTGAGTGAAGAGAAAATTTGATGCGTAATGTCTCAAACACCAAGGGCTGCACTTACTGAAGGAGACAAAGGAATAGGCCGCTGTGCAGTTTGGAGAGCGGTGCAGTTGCTGGAGTTAATAAAACACCTTATTGCTATTGTAAACAGATTGCATGTCTCTGTGCTTGATTAAAGGTCCAGCAGACATCTGCTCCTTATAAAGCAATAGGGTTTAACGGCGATCACAGACGTATTGGATTGCAGTATCGCTGCTAAAGTCAGGTATTTCTGTCGCTATAACCGAACCGGATAACATAGGCCTTAGGTTTGAACCATGAAGTGGATCTAAAATTCCGTACAACAGGTTAATTACGCATCTCGAAGGTGTAAATATCAACAGCAATCATATTACGCATGCGCAGGTATGGTGGTTACGCATCGGAAGTGACTCCGAACAATTCATAATTAAGCAAAGTAACCCATTCAGAGAGCGCGGCGGGCGGGGAGGGTGTTGGGGGTGTTTAATTCCGTTGCGAGTCCCCGCAACAAATGCTCTTATTGCAAAATAGGGACAGCCGAAAGCGGCCCCCTATTTTTTTTTCTTTAATTAGCGATTCGCATACTCACCCATTCATTTTCGGAGGTGGCGCTGCTGGGTCTTAGGGTTAGGCTGCAGGGGAAGACAGGGTTAGGCTGCGGGGGGGAAGACGATTGAGTGTTAGGCTTCACGGGGGGGGGGGGAGGTGTGGCGGGGGGGTGGGGGATGACTTAGGGTTAGGGAGTGGGATTGCTTACCTTTCGGAGCACTGTGTTGCTATGCCTCTTCGAGGCGTAAGAAATCGATATGCCAGTCAGTTCCAAACTGGCTGGGAGCGATCAGCCCTATCAAAATAGGGCCGTTCGCACTGGGGACCCACACTCGTTTATATCATACAGTTAGGGTTTGGCTAAGACCTTACGTACGATACTCCATTATGAACGAGAGCCTAACACAAAGGGGCGTGTGCGTAAAAGTTAAGGTAGGGTTCTAGGCACGGAAGCTTGGCATGAGGGGTGCACTACCCTCGCACGCACGGAACCTCGGATCGCACTTACCATACCTTAGCCTCCGCTGCGGAGAATTACGGTGCGTACTTAGGTCTGGATCCAGTCTCTATATCCTATTGTACCCATAATATTTTATATCCTATGTATTTAATTCATGTTTAAAAAAAAATAACTTAAAAACTGCATATTCTTTTCCGGTACAGCTTTTATTCATTAATGACCAAGCTTTTGTGTCCCTGGCCCTGTCATGTCTTCCATGATGCTTTAGGATGTAAGGGCCGGTTCCTGACCTAAGGACGCATTACGGTTGGCATCGTGTCAGCACATACATAAACGCTGGGCAGATGAGATAACCCGATATAGCTATATTGTGACCTAAACCTCCTTTTATGTATGTGCTGACACATAGTGTTATATAATGTGTGTATGGAGCGCCGGAACTCTTTGTTCCTTGTAGTTACACAGGGGTCATTTGGTCCTCGTGTGCACCTCTCCATTTAAATATACAATGCACACATTCCATATATTAAATTAGAAGCGCGGCCTGTGTTTTCTTGTTACTGTTACTAGTTTTATGTTGGGAGCCTGACCCCTCCCCAATATGGCTGCTGCACACTGTTCAAATGGCCGGAGAGAGTCTTACTACAGACATCGGCCCAGATCCAGAACAACGCTTGTGAGCGAATTTACGCGTGGCGGAGACGTAAAATCGCCTTTTGGTAAGTACTGCGCATGCGCACCATAGAAAATACGCTCAGTAACGTATCGTAATTGTGAACGTATGGGCCATTCACGTATGTGTCACGTAAATACTTACGTGTGGGCGTGCCAAATTTACATCTGAAATATGAAGTAGGCGGGGGTTTGTATTTAAAGTGTACAGTATGGACGTGCTTAGCTGCTTAAATTCGTGTTGCCCATACGTACGTGTGCGGATCACTGCGGTTGGCAAAAGTTAAGGTAGGGTTTGGAAAGCGGGTCTTCACAAAATACAAGGGGTGTGCCTAGGGGAGTGTATAGAAGGTACGCACACGAAAATACGCTACGCGAGTAAACGTACGGCAAACGTATTTCTGGATCTACCCCATCCTGAGTACACATAGCAAAACGGATAGTGACTCAAATGCAGGAGGTGCCTTGACGCTGGGCAGCTGAGATAACCCCGATATAGCTATATTGTGACCTAAACCTTCTTTTTATGTATGTGCCGACACATAGTATTATATAATGTGTGTTTGGAGCGCCGGACCTCTCTCTATTACAAAAGGACCAGGGAATGTAGAAATGTGTCCCAAATCAATTGCTTCTGCCTTGAGTAGCAATCGATCATCCCCGGAACAAAGACTTAACGCAGAATGGCGAGTATCAATGTACCCCAAACCCTTAACCTAATTCTTACTCTAACCCTCCCTTCCCCGCAGCCCCGCGGATATAGCTCAGCTGGATAATAAATATATCCGCTACTTACGCAAGTCAGCTGTGAGAGCTTCTCATCTCGGAATATGTATTTTATTTTCAGAATAATGAATTATTATCCACTTGAAACACAGATAATGCGGTAATAAGAGTGAGCCAGCAGCTCCTTCAGCTGGATATACATTATGCACCTGGCTTACTTTTATTACAGAGCATTAGAGCTTCCCTTGTTCATAAACCCAGTCTTAAGATTCAGCTCTGGTGAGTTCCTGGATTTCTGAGACTGTCATCAGAAATGGCTGGAATGAAGATGAAATCCAGGATGATTAATAGTCACATGTGCGTCGATTACAGCGCCTTCCCCGGCAGATTTAAGGATATCCAGCGAACATCTCTAAAGGTTATTGTATAAGAGTTCCGAAAAATGATCTAAAGGCACAAAAAATGTACAATATTTATTCATAAATCCAGGAAACAAGCGTTTGTTTTTAAGCAAAGTTCACTGAATTATACATTTATCCTGTGGTTAATTTTAGGTGGCATTTATAGTGGTTAAAACTGTTTTATGTTTTTGTTTTATAACCAGTTAGTTGCATGTCCATTTACACCCAGCACCCTCACACAAAGAGGCCCAGGACGCTACCACCTGTCAACTAATGTTCACTACATACAAGAAATGTACATAGAACACAACAAAAGAGTCTACTTAAACAAACGTGATCTACTAAAGTTACATCTACACCAAACAAAAACACCATATGGCTTATAAAATGGTACAGGCAGGGGTTGTAGTCCAGGGCCAAATGGGGAAAAAAAACCCTGTTATCACCTACTAATGTCACTATTGTTGGAAGCTGATTGGAGGCCTGGGCCCAGATTTACTAAGCTGTGGGTTTGGAAAAGTGGAGATGTTGCCCATAGCAACCAATCAGATTCTAGCTGACGTTCTCTAGGATGAAACAGGAAAGTGAGAGCTAGAATCCGATGGTTGTGTACCACTAGAGGATTGTGTGCCCAAGATACTTATGACCGTTGATAGGTATGATCTGGGTTGAAAAACTCAAATTTTTGTAAATTTTTAGACCTCCCCTTCATAAGGTGTAGCGGGTAGGTCTGAGAATTTTGCAAGTCTCCACTGCGAAGGCTCAAATTGTGAATTAGGGACAGACAAAAGCTGATTTTCGGCTGTCCCTATTTTGAATACGAGCCCCCTCAGAATTTTTTTTTATGAATGGGTGAGTATGCAATTCGCATACTCACCCATTCAGTTTCAGAAGCGTCGCTCTCGGGGATTTAGGGTTAGGCTGCGGGAGGGACTTAGGTTTAGGCTGTGGGGGGGGGGTCTTAGAGTTAGGCTGTGGGGGAAGAGACTTAGGGTTTCGGATAGGGAGCGGGTTGGGGGAAACTTACCTTTCGAAGCACCGTGTTCAGTGCTCCAGGGATCGATTGCTAGGCCTCATCAAGGCATAAGCAAGTACGAAATAAGTCTCCCTTATATCTTACCGTGCATAGATTCCTTCTTAAGAAGGAAACTACGCACGGACATTGCCTCTCCCCCCCCGCTAATTTAAATCCCTCCCCCTTCTACCTAAACACTCCCCGTGGCGGCATTAGCATGCCGCTTTCTTACTAATCTACTCCGTCTCTAAAGACCGCACCGAGAGAATCTAAATACTTAACGGGCATGTAGACTGTATACATGCCCTACTTCCCCTGCAGCCTGACCCTTATCCTCCCTCCCCTGCAGCCTGACCCTAACCCTCCCTCCCCTGCAGCCTGACCCTTATCCTCCCTCCCCTGCAGCCTGACCCTAACCCTCCCTCCCCTGCAGCCTGACCCTTATCCTCCCTCCCCTGCAGCCTGACCCTAACCCTCCCTCCCCTGCAGCCTGACCCTTATCCTCCCTCCCCTGCAGCCTGACCCTAACCCTCCCTCCCCTGCAGCCTGACCCTTATCCTCCCTCCCCTGCAGCCTGACCCTAACCCTCCCTCCCCTGCAGCCTGACCCTTATCCTCCCTCCCCTGCAGCCTGACCCTAACCCTCCCTCCCCTGCAGCCTGACCCTTATCCTCCCTCCCCTGCAGCCTGACCCTAACCCTCCCTCCCCTGCAGCCTGACCCTTATCCTCCCTCCCCTGCAGCCTGACCCTAACCCTCCCTCCCCTGCAGCCTGACCCTTATCCTCCCTCCCCTGCAGCCTGACCCTAACCCTCCCTCCCCTGCAGCCTGACCCTTATCCTCCCTCCCCTGCAGCCTGACCCTAACCCTCCCTCCCCTGCAGCCTGACCCTTATCCTCCCTCCCCTGCAGCCTGACCCTAACCCTCCCTCCCCTGCAGCCTGACCCTTATCCTCCCTCCCCTGCAGCCTGACCCTAACCCTCCCTCCCCTGCAGCCTGACCCTTATCCTCCCTCCCCTGCAGCCTGACCCTAACCCTCCCTCCCCTGCAGCCTGACCCTTATCCTCCCTCCCCTGCAGCCTGACCCTAACCCTCCCTCCCCTGCAGCCTGACCCTTATCCTCCCTCCCCTGCAGCCTGACCCTAACCCTCCCTCCCCTGCAGCCTGACCCTTATCCTCCCTCCCCTGCAGCCTGACCCTAACCCTCCCTCCCCTGCAGCCTGACCCTTATCCTCCCTCCCCTGCAGCCTGACCCTAACCCTCCCTCCCCTGCAGCCTGACCCTTATCCTCCCTCCCCTGCAGCCTGACCCTAACCCTCCCTCCCCTGCAGCCTGACCCTTATCCTCCCTCCCCTGCAGCCTGACCCTAACCCTCCCTCCCCTGCAGCCTGACCCTTATCCTCCCTCCCCTGCAGCCTGACCCTAACCCTCCCTCCCCTGCAGCCTGACCCTTATCCTCCCTCCCCTGCAGCCTGACCCTAACCCTCCCTCCCCTGCAGCCTGACCCTTATCCTCCCTCCCCTGCAGCCTGACCCTAACCCTCCCTCCCCTGCAGCCTGACCCTTATCCTCCCTCCCCTGCAGCCTGACCCTAACCCTCCCTCCCCTTTCAACCTGATCCTATCCTCCCTCCCCTGCAGCCTGACCCTAACCCTTCCTCCTCTGCAGCCTGACCCTAACCCTCCCTCCCCTGCAGCCTTAACCCAACCCTCCCTCCCCTGCATCCTTACCCTAACCCTGGAGTGGTTACTCACCTTTCCCGTGGTTCAGATCCTGCGGTAGCGGCGTTGTTGTTTCCGAAAACGAATGGGTGAGCGATCGGCATGTTATAGCCTGCCCCTACCCCTCCCGCCCCGTAGCCTGACCCTAACCCTCCCTCCCCTGCATCCTTACCCTAACCCTGGAGTGGTTACTCACCTTTCCCGTGGTTCAGATCCTGCGGTAGCGGCGTTGTTGTTTCCGAAAACGAATGGGTGAGTATGCCGATCGGCATTCTGAAAAATAAAGTCTAAAATGGAGGGGTATTCAAAATAGGGATATCCGAAAAGGAACTTTCGGATGACCTGTTTCAGAAATCCTTCCTTCTATGCGGGGACTGCAACCTATTTGGAAGTCTGGGTCAGTAGAACAAAAAAATTATTCTTTAGGATGCGTATAAAGAAAAATAAAAATGGGTTTCTAATCCAGAACCAGTTATGTTTAAAACATGATACTTAAATTTGACATTTGTGTAAATTATATAAAAATGTAAAATTGGTAAAACAAAACCTGACGTTGGCTATTTAGAACAAACCCCTCCGGCCATATGATGTCCCAGTTATAAAGATGTTTTAGGACTTGGCAAGTTACAACTGACATCTTAAGCACAAAGGCGCACACTGTGTAAACAGACAGGCGATGGGTTTTAGGCTCGGAAAATCCAGTCATTCATTTTAGGAATGAAGAAGGCAAACATTCTTTTTTTTTTTTTTTAGAATCCTTTGACTAACAGATAGAGAGAATTCCTTCTGATCTGCTCCATACAATGTGGCCTATAGGATGAACCTATATGTACAAAGGGATTACCGAATCAACACACCACTTACATCTTATTTCTCAAAGAATTTCAATGGTTCCAGGGAGCAGGAAAAACGCAACAAAGGAAACAAAAAAAAAGTAAGAAAGTGAGAAAACATCTACATTTTATAAACGTTCAAAGCAGAGAATCCAGGCTCTTTTATTAGCTCCCAGACCTTAGAATCTATAAAAATTAAAAGGCTGCAAAACCATGAATATTTTATGTGAAAGTAAAATGAGTTACATAAATTTCGCCGGGCAGCTTTTTAAACAGTGAAAGTTGTGTTAAATACTTTCCTGTCCATCATTGATCACAGCATATAAACAGGAACAAATTACCACTGTGCTGGCCTTAAGTAACAGAATTATACCGCTTTCAGATTGCAGCACTGGCTATAACCCACGGTTTTCAACCCAGGCTTATTGCCGGGGCTTCTTGGTGAAAAAAAACAAAAACAAAAAACGGGTAGGTCCCTTAAAAAAACCTCAGGGTAGTCCCCAGGAAATTCTGGGCCCTGGGTCTGCCCTGACATTGTGAAGAGGCTGTGCGCAGTTCCTGGGAGGGACTTGTTGCATAGCAACAGTAAACAAATCCCTCCAATCGGGTGCATTAGGTGAGACTCGGGTTGAAAAACCCCGGGTCTGCACTTTTCACATTGATGCTTACCGGGGTCCGATACGGGACCCCGGTACCTTTCAGATCACCTTTAAAAACCCGGGTTTTTAGTGGCAATCTGAAAGGGGTATAACAGGATCAGATCCTGGCACCGTCCTTGCATGCGTCAGATGTTCCGTATATTAGGAGATTCATGCGAGGAGGAAGAAGGGTGCTCCAAGACACTTGCATGCCTAATCCCCGCAGCACCCAGCACAGGGGTAAGCGCTGCGTTCAGACGGACACAGATCCATGGAGAATTTAAGGCAGGCTTATGGCAACATAAGTCATCAGGAGAGAGGGGAGAGACGGGAGATCCCGCACGGAGGTATGAATTACGCTCAGGGATCCTGTGGAGGTCAAAACGTACAAAGAGAAAAACATGAAAGTCTGGTATTTCCTTTAAAACTTACTAATTTAATAACAGACTTTCTCCTTATACATGCAATGTATGGCGTGTGGAGTCGCCACTGCGAACAGCCGTTTTCTCCAAGCCAGCTGTGAGAGGAGAAGCAATCGATCCACGGAAGAAAGAAGATGCTGCTGCGAATATATGAATATAATCCCAACCCTTACCCTAGTCCTTACTCTAACCCTCCCCTTCCATTACCCTGACCC
>WWET01001799.1:115426-134480 GCA_011038615.1 Limnodynastes dumerilii | reverse complement strand
ACATTATATAAAGGAAGAGGTGTAATAGAACATGGGGACATGTGTATATACTGGAGGGTGACAGGTACAGGAGAGACATTATATAAAGGAAGAGGTGTAATAGAACATGAGGACCTGTGTATATACTGGAGGGTGACAGGTACAGGAGGGGACATTATATAAAGGAAGAGGTGTAATAGAACACGAGGGCATGAATATAAACTGGAGGGCGGTAGATTCAGAGGAAATTGCGGAAAAATTACTTCACTGAAAGGGTGATAGATAAGTGGAATAGCCTCCCATCTGAGGGGGTAGAGGTAACACAGTAGAACAGTGTACACATGCTTGGGATAAATATAAGAATATCCTAAATCTTGAAGTAAATTGAGGGTAAATAGGGTCTGGGGTCAGTATAGTTTAAAAAAAACAAATGGGCAGACTGGATGGGCCATGTGGCTCTTATCTGCCGTCACTTTCCATGTTTCTATGTATGTAAGTGCGCCTTCCCATAATTGCAATAAAAACGTATTTAAAAAATGATACAGTCGCCATTCAGCTGGTGGCTATTTCATTTTCAAAATAGGGCTAGTCGGAATTGCAACTTCACCCCTTTCTAACCATGACTCCTCATAGCAGACAAGGTGTCTATTTAAACATACTTAGCTCTGTTCTCATTATTTTAACTACTTTCCAGTGAGATCTGTAAGGACACAAAGAGGAGTCACTAAAGCACTTTACTAGATTTCTTTTTTTTAAACCCAGCCATGAGACATTTTCCACAAACTTACATTTTTACCCATCAATAATTATCAAATTATGGAGATAAAGTACTTAAAAATCAGATAAATTGCAGGCTGTGAAAGGGTCACGTTACCCAAAAGGTGACAGAATCCTGTTAACAGTTTAGCATCAAAATGACTATTTCTGTAATGAGCAGAGACTAGAGAACTTCCAGGAGAGCACGAGGCATTGCGGGAAACTATTTAAAGGTATTTTTAAGACTATTAATGACAAAGTACAGAGAGCGATCAATCGCTTTGACAGAATAAGAAAAGGCTGTAAGGAACTTCCTTGTTTTCCTCAGTTGCAGACCCCATACAAGAGATGCTACATGTTTCCCAATCCTGTTTTCTTACTGGTGTTAAGAATCACTAGGTCTGAGGCAGAGGGCCAGATTTACTAAACTGTGGAAAAGGAAAAGTGCAGATGTTGCCCATAGCAACCAAACAGATTCTAGCTGACATTCTGAAGTATATAACAGGATAGTGGGATCTAGAACAGGGTTGCCGACTATTCAGAGAACCCAGAGGAAAGCCATAGATTACTGCAAGGGGCGGGGCTTAATGGCACGATTTGTACAAATCGCGTTATTAAGGCCCATCCCTGCGAATTACTCGTGTCATGTCTAGTGTTCCAGGGGGTGGGCGGGGCTTGATGACATCATCAAGTCCCACCCATCCCTGGTAACTCTAGGGATTACAGATGTGATGGATAGTGGGTCAGGGTTTCTGGGAGATTTGCCGGCTCTCCTGGGATACTGGGAGAACTGCCCATATTTCGGGAGTTTCCTGAATATCCCGGGAGAGTCGACAATCCTCAACTAGAATCCGATTGGTTGCTATGGGCAACATCAGAGGACAGCCAGGGTTTTTCAGAGGTGAGCGTGCGTCAGCTGACGTTTCTCTGCATGATTTTTGTTACAGCATATGCTCAAAACCGAAGAGCGCGCAGTCACAGTCACTTCGAACCAGAGAGCAACTCTCACTGCGACGGCTTGCGTTCAGAGGAGAGTGTTAAAGGGGTGGAGGGATATAGTTAATGTACAGTAAGTGCAGGGCCAAAACAAGTGCCCCCGACCCAGCACAAAACACAGGTGCAAAAAAAAAGGACTGTTTCCGTCAAAGCAATTAGATCAGCCCCAGCTCATGTCTAATGTGTAGATCATAAAATGGACAACACAGGCAGAGATATAGGGGGCCATATTCACATTGAAGAGTCAGGTGCGGACAGAACCGGAGCAGACCCTAACCTGCCCCCCGTTTTTAGAGACCTTATGGCCCTTACCTTATACTGTGTAGTTTCCTTCTGTAGAAGGAAACTACACATGGACAATGCCTCTTTTCTTTAAAGACCGCAGGGGGGCAATCTACGTACCTACCTGGCACGTAGATTGCGTAAATGACCTACCACACACGTGCAGTAGGTCGTATCAAATCTCCGCACCTAAGAAGCAGGTCCATATATTGTAATGATGCATAACGGTACAGATTCCCTCTTTCAGGGCTTTGTTCCATTGGAGCAGATTCATGGCTGCTCTGCATAACACAAGTGCCTTCCTCACAGCAGTTTTTAAGCAGAAGGGTAACAGGTTGAGGAGGTTGACGGGGTTAAGAGACTTCCTAGACCTGTTGTCTTTCTCAACTCTTTTGAAACCCTTAAACAAATAAATGTAAGTTTCCCTGTATAATTATTGTAAAAGATATTCTAGTTATACCATAAAGCGAAATATTGAGAAGTTACATAGGAGGCGGACATTTGGTAACATAGTAAAAAGGATAGTAACACATCCCCTCTCACCTTAAATGACTCACAGGCTCCTGTCACCTATAAATACCTCCACAAACGCTCTTCGCAGCCCCTTCTCACCTTGAAATGCCACCACAAATGCGCAAAGGAGGTGATGCAAACACAGACAGCCAAACTCGCTGTTGAAGCCTGGGCACGCTAATCATGGGAACTCGGAGGACCCTTGGCGGCCGCTTGGGGAACCCCAGGGTTGCACGGTACCCTGATTAAGAATCGCTGCCCTAGACCCATCAGTGAGCTCGACACCACCAGGTGTGACCCCATTACCTCTGTTACCTATAACAATGGCAGTGCCTTCATCTTTATAGTGTACACCAGGAGGTGCTGGGTTCCGCACTCTATACCATGAACACGCTGAGCTGGATACAGGAGTCTTCTGTCATTCCGGTCACAACTCTGTCCATAGCGGCAAGTTCCGTACATGAAAGTGGAAATGGGATTTCTATGTGTGACCCAATAAATGTAACCCACAACCCAACTACTGAGATCTATAAAAAATATATATGTTTATAATATATTTTATTACTTAACCCTGTAAATATATAGAATAGAAAATAGAAATTTTTGATTGAAATAACACAAAGACGCAGTCTTGCTATTGTTACGGTTTACGATTAAACAGAGGAAGGAAATGGTTCCAGTTAGCAAAGATTTAAGGGATAACGACGGCAAATATCAATACAAATATCTGGAAAGGGATTAAGAATTAAGAATGTGAAGTACATTATCATTGATCTCCAACAGAGAGACAGCGGATCAATAAACAAACCAATCTGTAAATGTATCTCGTTGTGCAAAATCCTTTTAGTTAAAAACTGTTAAAGTGTCATTAGCCCATAACACAGGCTGCAGACCACAGCTTTCATTTGCTTGTGGCCGATAACATAAAAACCTTTCAGAAAAAAGATTAGCAGGGATTAAAAAACTGGAAGTTACTATCGTCTAAAATCGCATCTATGATCCTGACTACTCCTGCCACAATGAAGGAAAAATATTGTGTGTGTGTGTGCATTGCTTACTTTTTTAACTGCAGTGCTGTACACACTTCAGATTTTGTGAACGACACGTGCACAGTGCCACAATCACTCCCACAATCAAACAGTTTCCGAAAAGTGGTGAGGTAAATCTAAACCATAAACTTCCCAATCCCACTACCTAACCCCTACTCGCTGCAGCCTAACCTTAACCCTAACCCTAATCTGAATACATAGCTTGTTGAAAATAAGCCATTCGGCACGGTACCGTTCCAATGTAGATTTTCATTTTTAAAACGAAGTCGGGAATAGTGTAGCTAAAATTAAGCATCATTCTCGAAAATTGGCGACGGCAACTGCATCCCATATAAAGAACAAAAACTTTTCTATGTGTTCATTAACAGGTTTTTATATAGCGCTATAGATTACGTAGCACTTTACAGAGAGTACTTTACATTCACATCAGTCTCTGCTTCTATTGGAGTTACATTCTAAGGTCCCTAACACACACACACACACACACACACACAAGGTTTAATTTATTCAGCAGCCAATTCACCAACCAGCATGTTTTTGGAGTGCGGGAGGAAATCAGAGCACCCGGAAGAAACCCAAGCAGAAACAGAGAGAACATACACACTCCACACAGATAAGGCCTAGTCCAGGAATCGAACTCATCAACTCAGCGCTGTGAGACTCAAGTGCTACTCACTGAGCCGCCATGCTGCCCTACTTACATACGTTGTTTATTTGCATTTTTGTGTGTGAATTTTTGTGTGAACTAATGGCATTATATATATTATATTATTATACATATATAATATGTGTGTGTGTGTGTGTGTGTGTATTATGTATAGTATGTATATATGTATGTTTTTTTTGTTTTTACTTATAAAATGTATTAAACAAAGAAAAAAAGACAAACTATAGTTCTCAAAGATAATTACTTTTTATTAAAAATATGACTGTCATTAGTAAAGAGGGTGGGAAGAGCTGCAGGTTACAGACCCTCCAACATGACCCATTCCATTAGGTACACTATACTCCGCACCTGAGCTTCCAGCTGTCACTCACCTGGTGAAATAACTTGACTGATATTTAAAAAACTATAGTCTCTTCAACAAAGGTGGTTACCATAGTAACTGACAGTTGGAAACTGAGAAGCAGAGTATTTTGTACCTAATGGAATGGGTCATGTTGGAGGGTAGGCAGGTTACTAGGGTAAGGTAAAGGGAGAGATGAGGGTAACCGCTAGAAATCCTTCTTTCTACGGTCGGAACAGAATAACGACACACTGGTTTTCCATGGCGATCGTGGATTTGCAAACAGAAATAACTTCCTTTTCAAGCAATAAAAGCTGGTTTAATATGAAAACGCAGTGACCTATGTTTAGTAAATGGGTGAGGCATTTTCTTCCTATCAGTGCCTGTTCCTTTAAACCCATTTATATTGAAATACTGGATAGTATAACCCTGGTTATTATCCAGTATTTGTAAAGTCAAACCAGCAGCCGTCAGTAACAGAGCATCTTTCATTGCTCGGAGTCTCCCGTGGAAGGTTGCGATATTAAAACAAAATACCGCACTTATAGTAGAATACTAAAGAGGTCAGGGCAGGTCGAGCCCGGCATAAGAGATGGTAATTTTGGAAAACATTGAAAGAGTTGTTTTCCAGCTGTACAGCAATTTCACAGCCAACTCGGACGTCAACTGCAATCACAGGGGCGAGCGCAAGTGAAATAATGAGTGTTAGTGTTCTGTGAGAGCCCTACGTACAATCATGAAACATAATACATCCAATCAGACGTTTAATACGGCACACTCAGGGCTCTCAGCTAATCCCTGCATAGCAGATTTTTGGAGTAGCAAACAAATATAAATTGGAAGCAAAATGTTCGCCTGCTTCCTGAAATTAGGGAAAGGGACCTATAACAATATGGGCACAATGGCTGTTTATGCTGTTTATGGACGCATGACATAAACCAGAGAATGTAGAGCTCCCCTCCAGCTTGCAAACTGAACCCCCAAGAGGAGAAAAGTGGGGAGATCATTAGACGTCCGGCTTTCACCTGGGCAAGTGGAGAGACCACGTCACCCTCCCGAAAAACATGCAAAACAAATCATCGCTTTAATCATATAAAATAAAACAAAATACTGCACGCAATTGGTATCCCAAAAGATCTACGTCTTACAGGAAAAAGGTCGCCCCAACCGTACAATCACAAGAATTTATTAACAATAACACAGAAAAACAATAAATAGAATCAGTAAAATAGTGAGGTCCAAATACAACAAAATGTCCTCTGAATAAAAATCATATCTATTCCTGTCGAACACAAATACAAGAATTATTATACCCCAATGCTGAAAACTTTGTTTAATTAAAGGCCATGCAGAATGTGTGAGTGTGTAACACAGGGGAGACCTGCAGACACTGATACACCCAGTACAAGACTGACCCCACCTGTTACACACCCACCACAGTAACACAGTTAATGTTCGTTTTACAGTAGGGGCTGAGTTCAAGTGTTCTGTGCAGATCAGTGGTTGTATTGTTTATGGCAGTAAGTGCTGTTATAACCGCATGAGACGCGTCGGACTGTGGCTCTATGGCAGTGTCACACAGTAATATTCAGAATAATAGTCATTGCAGAACTTGACAGGGAAACCTGTACAATACAAAAACTGCATTTAAAATGGCAAATATCGAGACGCTAAACATGTTTCAGTTTTCTTTAGAGAATGGCGCTTGTTTTACAGTTTATCGACCTCATTTCATCTGGATGAGTAGAGACCCCTAAGAAAATGCTTTCTGGTTTCCATCTTTCCACGCACCCAATTATTTCATCTGCAAGGTTCTAATAAAAGGTGACGTGGCCGTGTAAAGGGTTTCTATAAAAACGAAGACTGTGCTTGCTGTATATTAACATTTCTCTGGTGATACATGAGCCAACATGATAGACACCTAAGTTACATTTACATCCCATAAAACCTACACACGGCACAGCAAGGAATTGTCCTGTCAGCGGCTTGTTATATTGAGGAAAGTATGCCATTTACGGACAGTTGTCTACCTATTTATTTCTCATTTATTTTTATATCCGTGCACTAGGAGACAGTGACATCACTGAGCATGCAGCCTATCCATGCACTAGGAACCTGTAACATCACTGGGAATGCAGAATAGTGACTCCTAGATCCTGTTCCTTCTCCATAGTCTGCATTCTGATGTCATTGGGCTGGATCCAGACTGAAGTCAGTGCTTGAACTTATTTACTCCTGGGCTAAACGATGTTGATTGCAGGGGGAGTCAAGGTAATTGTACTCTTTGCATGCAGGGATATATCTTTGAATTGCTTACTGCACACAGATACTGACCAGCGTTACTATCACACTGTTATTTAGACTTGGGATAGGAAACATCACCTCTCAACTCTAATCCTGTGTGCAACAGATGAAATATGCATACCTCCCAACATTTGAGAATTGTAAAGGGGGACACATTTTCATGGCCTGGTAGAAGGGGTGTGTCTTGTACCGCCAAGTGGGCGTGTCTGTGGAAAGTGGGTGTGTCTGACATGAGCAGACAGCGGGTCTAGTGCATGCCTCTTTTAATAATTTAGCCATTTATATGTCTGCCCCTTATTATTTGTCCAGCCTCCATATGTCAGCCCCTATTTATATGTCCAGTCTCCATATCTGCCTCTTTATTATTTGTCCAGCATCCATGACTGCCCCTTTATTAAATGTCTGCTCCTTTATTATTTGTCCAGCCTCCATATGTCTGCCCCTTTATTAAATGTCTGCTCCTTTATTATTTGTTCAGCATCCATATGTCTGCCCCTGTTTATATGTTCAGCCTCCATATCTCTGCCCCTTATTATTGCCAGCCTCCATGTCTGTCCCCAATTGCCAGAGCCAGACTCCATCTGCCCCCTATTGCCAGTGCCAAACTCCATGTCTGCCCCCAAATGCCAGTGCCAGCCTTCATCTGACCCCTTATTTCCAACCTCCATCTGCCCCCTTAATGCCAGCATCTATTTGCCCACTATTTGCCAGCCTCCACCTGCCCCCTTAATGCCATCCTCCATCTGCCCCCTTAATGGCAGCCTCCATTTGCCCACTATTTACCAGCCTCCATCTGCTGCCAATGCCAGCCTTCATCTGACCCCTTATTTCCAACCTCCATCTGCCCCCTTAATGCCAGCATCTATTTGCCCACTATTTGCCAGCCTCCACCTGCCCCCTTAATGCCAGCCTCCATCTGCCCCCTTAGTGTCGGCTTCCATCTGCCCCCTTAATGAAAGCCTCATCTGCCCCCTTAATGCCAGCCTCCATCTGCCTAATGCCAGTCTCTATCTGCCCACATATGCCAGTGCCAGCCTCCATCTGCCCCCTATTGTCTGTGCCTGCCTCCAAGTCTGCCCCCAAATTAATTGCTAGTGCCAGCTTATGCCCCCAATTGCCAGCCTCCATCTGTCCACTTATGACAGTGCCTGCCTCCATTTGCCCCCTATTAACAGTGCCAGCCTTCATCTGCCCCCATGTGCCAGTACCTGCCTCCATGTCTGCCCCTGTCTGTGCCTATCTCCATGTCTGCCCCAAAATTAATAACCAGTTATTTGATGTCCGCCCCCATTGCCAGCCTCTGCCCTCAATTGCCAGTGCCAGACCCTATTAAATGATTTACTTTCCTTCCTGCGCAGCCCCGCACATCATCTCTCTTCCTCTGTCTGGCAGCGTCTGCTCTGTGGCCACGTGACGGAGCACAGGACACGTAATACAGGGCTCCAACGGGACCAAAACTCCTACAGGAGCCCTGTGTTACGTGTCCTGAGCTCTGCAGAGTCCTGCTGCATATAATGCATACACAGCATATAACGCGGCATATAATGCATACACAGGGTATAACGCGGCATATAATGCATACACAGCATATAACGCATACACAGCATATAACGCGGCATATAATGCATACACAGCATATAACGCGGCAGGGCTTAAAATAAAAAAAAGAGAAGAAAATTTGTCCCGGGACATGTTCTGGGGCGGGTGGGACAGCGGGACTGTCCCGCTGAGATCGGGACAGTTGCAAAGTATGAAATATGACTCCCCTGGAATCACCATGGTTTAGCCCAGGAGTAACTCATTTCAGGCACTTACTTAAGTCTGAATCCAGCCCATTGTCTTTTTGGCCCACGTCTGAATAAGGCCCAGTGCGGAGACTCATTCAGGCTGAGTAATGGGACAGGGAGCGCAGAGCACGTGGTCCTGATTCATATTGGCAGCAGAGCAATGTCTGACATCCTCGCTGTATCCAGCTTGGGCGGGCAGAGCTCTGCAGATTGCAACAGATGTTCCGTCCCTTTCCATTAAGACGACAGGCATCTGCTTACAATTTCAAGGCAATTGTAAATACAACACAGAAGGTCAATTTGGCCAATTAAAGTCTATGTGTAAATCTACTGCTAACTTTCTGGAGCTTTTTTTTTCTTTTACACACTTGATATTTTTAAAGGAAACAGACTTTAATAGAGACCTGTGTCAGTTTCCATTGTAGGATTTACAATAATAAACACTGATCGTACTCCACTCCTCAGAAACACCGCCATATCCCTGCTCGCATGCACGGCGGGGCGCTTACATGAGAGAGCCAGATGTGCTGGGAGGATGATAATGTGTCAGATATTCTGCTGTACAATGCCACCATTTCCTCCACTTCCCATACCCGACATATCACACGTGTTTATTGCCCCACACATATACTAAGGAATTCATACACTATGCTGTGAGCATTCAGCTATGTCACGGATTTTTGTTCTGCGCATTCTATGTTATCGACTATGCTCTGAGTATTCTAACTATGTCATTGACTGTGCTGTGAGCATTCTAACCAACTGGTCGACTATTCTGTGAGCATTCTAACCATATAATAGACTATTCTGTGAGCATTCTAACCATATAATAGACTATTCTGTGAGCATTCTAACCATATAATAGACTATTCTGTGAGCATTCTAACCATATAATAGACTATTCTGTGAGCATTCTAACCATATAATAGACTATTCTGTGAGCATTCTAACCATATAATAGACTATTCTGTGAGCATTCTAACCATATAATAGACTATTCTGTGAGCATTCTAACCATATAATAGACTATTCTGTGAGCATTCTAACCATATAATAGACTATTCTGTGAGCATTCTAACCATATAATAGACTATTCTGTGAGCATTCTAACCATATAATAGACTATTCTGTGAGCATTCTAACCATATAATAGACTATTCTGTGAGCTCACAGAATAGTCTATTATATGGTTAGAATGCTCATAGAATAGTCTATTATATGGTTAGAATGCTCATAGAAGAGTCTATTATATGGTAAGAATGTTCACTGATTAGTCTATTATATGGTTAGAATGCTCACAGAATAGTCTATTATATGGTTAGAATGCTCACAGAATAGTCTATTATATGGTTAGAATGCTCACAGAATAGTCTATTATATGGTTAGAATGCTCACAGAATAGTCTATTATATGGTTAGAATGCTCACAGAATAGTCTATTATATGGTTAGAATGCTCACAGAATAGTCTATTATATGGTTAGAATGCTCACAGAATAGTCTATTATATGGTTAGAATGCTCACAGAATAGTCTATTATATGGTTAGAATGCTCACAGAATAGTCTATTATATGGTTAGAATGCTCACAGAATAGTCTATTATATGGTTAGAATGCTCACAGAATAGTCTATTATATGGTTAGAATGCTCACAGAATAGTCTATTATATGGTTAGAATGCTCACAGAATAGTCTATTATATGGTTAGAATGCTCACAGAATAGTCTATTATATGGTTAGAATGCTCACAGAATAGTCTATTATATGGTTAGAATGCTCACAGAATAGTCTATTATATGGGTTATAAGCGTTCTAACCACCTGGTCGACTATTCTGTAAGGATTCTAACCATATAATAGACTACTCTGTGAGCATTCTAGCCATCTGGTGTAATAAGTCTTTTAACAATGCCAATAAGCATGCAATAAGCATTCTAAGGATAAAATCTGATTCAGAGTTACTAACGTTCCCCAGCAGTGTAAGCGTTGCCATAACACCCCTGGGGCTAGATTTACTAAACTACTGAGAAAGAAAACTAGAGATGTTGCCCATAGCAACCAATCAGATTCTAGCTGACATTCTCTAGTATGTCGTCAAAAAGTGAGAGCTAGAATCTGATTGGTTGCCATTGGTTACAGTGTAGTAAATCTAGCCCCGGGCGTCCCTCCACAGATAAGAAGGTTTGAAAGAAACTGCTCTTTCCAGGGTCAGATTAGGACTTGTGAGGACCGTGGAAGCTTCTGCCTTCAAAAGAGTGTATTAGTTTTGTTGAGTTGGACATTTCCAAGAACAAATCTCAATACTTGAGCCTGCCGCCCATAGCAACCAATCAGATTCTAGCTCTTACTTTCTTTTTACATAATAGAGAATGTCAGCTAAATTCTGAATGGTTGCTATGGGCAACATCTCCAATTTTTTCAAACCCGCAGCTCCGGATTCACACTTACGATTTCGCAAATTTTCCCTTGCGTATTTTTAAGTATGGATGAACTGTGCATGCGTAATAACTTTTTTTTACGCACGCTACCTAGTAAGATTTAGGCACGGAAATCCAATAGGCACAGACTTCAAATCCGTGCTTAGTGAGAAACGTCCGAAGGGGGATTTAAATGGCTTAATATGGGCGTGGTTAGGAAAGTACGCATGTACCTAAGCAACTTAAGCACAAATATACGCACTTAGAGCTAAGGTTGTCCTATGGTGACGGAAGTCTGCTAAAGTCCGTAAGTGTGAGGGGAATGTTATAGGTGTTGCCTTGCAACTTAGGCGCGTATCTTTGCGAATCCGTGCGTACTTATTTCACAAGTGTGAATACGGTCCCTTGTCCTCAAGTAAATATTGCCAAATACATCGCCTTCTCATTTCTGACATCCTGGGATCTTTTTAGCAGTCTCTGGGTATCACCAGTTCTATATATTTGTTCCTCTGGGATTGGACTGCATTGGATACAGTTGTGTTGAGAAATCCGATCTGTATTGTATAGCACAACAACAGAGACATACAACACTGCCCGGAGTTATATGGATGGTCATTGTGTAACGACACCTTACTAAGCATTATTTATACAGTAGCAATATAATCTACAGCTCTGAATGAGGACACACACTCACACACACATGATCATTGTGCCTGTAATATTGGCACATTCACAACAATATTACATCCTGGGGAATGTGAATTCACACACACACTCACACGTTTATTTTGTCATTAGAGGCTGTATTTTTGAGAGTTCCGCAAGTAAATACATTTGGGCAGGGCCTGGGGACATGGCTGTGACAGAAAATCTGTCAGCAAAACTTATATATAGCTTTACATTGCAGGCATGAATTACATTCACATTCCCCAGGATCTAAATAGAATGCTTGCAAAGTTACTGGCTAAATAGACACTTTACATGCTGAGAAATGACTCAACGTTTACTAACAGACATGAATACGTTCAATTAAGCTTAATCCCCCTTAAATGAAACATGGATTATAAAGCTATTACTACTGTCTTATGTCAAATGATGCAGATTTATATTGTTGTGAATGTGCCAATATTACAGGCACAATGGTCATCCAATCAGATCATTATTGTGCATAGGCATCTATTATATAAATGCTAATGCTGCTCCTCCCCCCTATAAATGAGCAACCGGGGGATGGTCCAATGAGTGCAGCATCCTAGGAGAATTCTGGCCAGTGGCAGGAGAGGGGCGCTACTCCTCACCTTTATAACTGAGCGACAGGGGGATGGACCAATGAGGGTAGTTTTCCGGGAGTACCCTGGCCGAAACAAGGGCAGCAATTGTAATCTTACTCTTATTTCTTTCGGTTATTTTGACAGGCTTTTAACTAGTGAGTTATAATTGTCCAATCCTAGCCTTGTATAGTAGCAGACCTTCCAACTTGACCCACTCCATTAGGTACAAAATGCTCTACTCCTGATCTTTCCACTGTCAGTCACTATGGTAACCACCTTTGTTGAAGAGAAAAATGTTTTTCAAGCAGCAATTAATTAATTAAAACCAGGTGAGTGACAGTTGGAAGATCAGGGACGGAGTATAATGTACCTAATGGAAGGGGTCATGTTGGAGGTTATGTAGTAGAGGCAGGACATGACAACACATACTGAGTTGTCAATGGCACGCCCACTTCACTTAAAAGGAAAGCAGTATTAGGACTAATGGACTGTTCTTTACTGTGCCTTGTAATACTCCCTGAAAATCATAAGTGTCCAGGAAATATCATTATATCATGGATTTCATGAGTGGGATTTTATGGACTTATGTCCCACCCTGTGGCCATCTTGAGACTAAACTAAAAGGGACACAGCACATCTGGCCAGATTAGAGGACTAAGGGCTCAATTTATTAAACTGCAGTAAAGGAAAAGTGTATGTGTTGCCCATAGCAACTAATCAAGCTGACATTCTCTAATATATGTAATAGGAAAGTGAGAGCTAGAATGTCATTGGTTGCTATTCGCAACATCTCCACTTTTCCTATTCAGCAGTTTAGTACATCCAGACCACCCGTTCCATTAGGTACAATTGAATCCATTCCTGAGCTTCCAACTGTCACTCACCTGGTTTAAATGAATAAAGTGATATTTAAAAGCATCTTATTACCATAGTAACCGACAGCGGGAAACGGAGGAGCAGAGTATTTTGTACCTAATGGAATGGGTCATGGATCTTAACCCAACCTCCCTTCTCTTGTTTGGAATTTGTTCTGATGGGTTAGCATGAATTTTCTCACACGAGTTGTGTCAATATGTACCCACAATTCATCTGAAAAGCACAAACGTTAGTCTGGTCTGGACTATCAAGAGTATATTTATTTTAAGTGACAACGTTCACAATTATTTTTAAAATGCATTTATCCATGAAATCTTAACCCTCATCAACAAAATGAAATTAAATAAAAGCTCTCAAAAAAACAACATACATCATCATCACTAAGGACCTGATTTACACTTTAAAAAGTTCTTAATTTTACGCAACTAGTAGCAAAGCGACTGCCCTGACATGCCCCCAGTTTTTAGCTTTTTAACCGACTTACGAGTTCCATAGGGCTATCTATGCCGATCAGCATTCTTCACCCATTCTCATTTGCTAATACCGCACCGATATCCCTCTACCGCTGGACCGCAGGGAAAGTTGAGTAACCTTTCCAGGGTGCGAGGTAGAGAGGGTTAGGGTCAGGCTGCAGAGGAGGGAGGGTTAGGGTCAGGCTGCAGGGGAGGGAGGCTTAGGGTCAGGCTGCAGGGAAGGGACAATTAGGATCAGGCCACAGGAGATGGTGGGTTAGGGTCAGGCTGCCAGGAAGAGAGGGTTAGGTTTAGGGTAATGAGAGTGGAGGGTTAGGGTTAGAATTAGGGAAAGGATTAGGGTACTTTTTTAAACTTACTTTTCGGAGCACTGAAAGCTCGGTGCTCTGTGGATCGATTGCTATGCCTCATCAAGGCACATGCAATCGAAATCCCAGCCAGTTCGTCATTGGCTGGGAGGTAACGGCCCTATCGAAATACGGCCGTTCTAGGCAGGGACCCTCACCCCTTCTAAAGTCACTGTGAACCTAGGAATAAGAGGTTCGTAAGGGTGATTCAGCGCCCTCCCGTTCTTAAGTCCTACGTAAATTGTGTATATTAAGTTACTACGCATGCACAGTACATTCCTTCGTAAATATGCGAACCTAGAGTAGCATTTTCTTAAGCGTGAATTAGGTCCTAAATAAGGTATAAATAAGATTTTGTATTGTCTAACATCAGTTCATTGCTACTTAGAAATCAATTTGATGTATAAAACCCCTTGTCCCCATTTATAAAATGGAGATCCTCTGCGTGACTGTTAGAGTGAAGGACGATTTCACAGCTGATGGATTTTGCCCTATCGAATTCACTATCATTCCACTGTGGCTGATTCACAGTATTAAGGCTAAAGGGAGCAATGTATCAGATAATAAACAACAGTCTTAGGGTAAAATAACCGGCAGTCTTAGGGTAAACCCTCCCCAAACCCCCCCCTCCCCCCCCCCCAAGAACAGTAGCCGTGCTCAGTGGAAGCAAAACAGAAGCTACAAGTGACCACATAGCAGTCACAGAATTTCATTCAGAAAAAGGGAAGAGTTTAACAAAAAAGTAATAAAAAAAACCCTGAAGGAGATCCAGGGACAGACTCCAGGGAACTTGATGGCGTGAATTCTGCCAGGAAGCCCCACCCACACTGCTCAATGCTCTGGAAGACTAGCATAGTCGCCATCTAGTGGTGGTGGGGAGAATTGTAATTGCCAAATTAGTGTTGTTGCTCCGTCGCAGGCTCTCACTGCCAGCCTGAAGCGTTGCCAGCAGGGCCAGATTACCAATTGGGCTAATGGGACTAGGCCTCCGTCTGAAAATAGGCCCCACACACAGATGATCTGCAGGCCTCCCACTATAGTGCAAAAGTATGACATCCTCCTCCAAAGCATAGTGTGGGCCCTTGATCATTTTCAGCCCCAGGCCCACATGGCCCTCAATCCGGCCCTGGTTGTCAGGTCCCAATTTCCAGTCGCCATGGCCACTATTTGTCGAGCCATGGTATAACCTTAACATATCTTAGAACACTTTTGCACCATAACAAGAATCACTGTCTTTACGCCTCATTTCGTATGCAGATATGTTTCATTTAGGGACACTGGGTCAGTTCCAGAGATTGGATTTTCGTGCCTTTTCCATGGATATTAATCATATAGCGGTCCTTTTATCATGCGCATGAACCTGTCCTACCCAATCAGAATTTTCAGAATTTATATGAATAACGCTTCCAACACTTTCCATCAGGCGTTTATGCTTTATTCAATGTACATCAAAGGCCTTTCCGCTCCTTGCGTACCAAGCCAGACTTCCTCAATTTCCATGCGCTGGAGTCAGAGACGTAAAGTAAGCCCTGGATCTCGGACATTTGCCTTTGTGCACGGGATTGGGATTGCGTAGTAATAGAGGTCAGGATACTGCGTTCAGGGATAGTTGGTTGCTCGTGATCCAATTGCGGAAAAAAATTGGATCTCTGAACCAGGAACATTGATTGTACCGCACGACGTATGAAGCATAAGCTTGTTATTCCTATATTCCTGCTCGCACCGGCCTCTATCACTTGCAGCTGCCTCGCCATGGGTGATTTTTAAAGGCATAGGGGGTCAAGGGAGGTTGACAACTTGACGCCTTCTTACAGAATGCAAAAAAAATAGCATCAAAGTCAAGCCTTAATCTCCTGGTAAGTGATCTAGTACCAGGGGCACAGCTAAAGACCCCAGGGTCCTGCTGCGAAATCCGAACCATAGCCCATGCCACCTCCAAACTCACCTGGACGCCCTCCATTGCTCGGAGCACAGTACACATGTACTGGGAAATAGAAGCTGCAAGGTGATACCATGCATTTCACAGAGATCCCTTACATTGTCCCTAGACCTCCGGAACGCTTCTCACGGACATAACCGGAGGTAGAACGCTCGTTAAGGAGCACAAAACCTGTTTTCGCTACTTGTATTTACACAGTGGTCATATTTGGTCCTTGGCTGCATTATATTTACACTCACACACATTTCATATATATGAATAAAAGCTTGGCCTGGTGTTCTCTAGTAATTACTAGTTTATGACACCTCCAAAATATGGCTGATGCAAACTTTCAAATGGAGCAATTGTCTTAATACAGACATCCTGAGTACAAGTACTGCAACAAATAGGGATAGGGCCTCACCTACAGGACATGCCTTGATGCTGAGCAGGTGAGCTCAATCCAGTATAGCTATATTGTCAAACCTTTTATATATATATATATGTGTGTGTGTGTGTGTGTGTGTGTATATATATATATATATATTTGTTTATTTATTGTGCATTTTGTAAAGGGCAATCAAAGCCATCTAGTTGGTCAGTGACTAGAGAGGACATCTACGTCTAATCAGAGCTAGGGTCGCCTGGTGTCATCCTGACCAAATTTTGCTGTATAGCAATATTGGCAAAATATTGTCAACCAAACCTCATATACATGTGTGTGTATACAGAGTACACAGTTACCGAGCAGCAGCCGTTTGCTTAAGTATGTCAGTACCGTGCCGTGTGCTCCAGCCAACAATGTCACTACTATTCCTGGCAGCATCGTATACAGAGAAGAGCCATGGCACGCTACTAACTTTAGCAAGTGCAAGCACCAGACTGGAACAGGGGCCCCTGAGATTTTACCCTGGGCCCTTGCAAGGCTATGGGTGGCCCTGCTAATGAACCACATTCCTTGCAGTGCTGGATATTTATCTTCCCCTACCTGTGTCACCCTGGTTGCAATGCTACCATGCATAAGCGCTACGTAATCTGTGGGCGCTATATAAAAACCTGTTAATAAATAAATAATAAATAAATAAAGCTGATATCCCTTTACGCTGAGCATACACTCTATAATGTCCCCGGCTCCAACAAAATGCACACCTGCAATCGCTTCCATCAGGCAGAGTATTGGATCAGAGCATTTTTGGGGCAATCCAGTGTTCTGATAAAGTGATCCTTACCATGCACCGCACAATAATCACTCCTTAATCAACTGTTTGGGATGGATCCAGAGTTACGGTGTTGGACCCAAACGGTTTCCATGCTTTAAATTCCAAGGATCCTATCTTAAAACGTCCAAACCTTCCTCACTTAACACAGAGGGACAGATAGGAAAGTCTGGATAGCACAAGTGATTTAAGACACACCCTTACTGTAAATTAAAATTTTTAATTCCCTCCCACTTGAGACCACAACCTACCACATAATCGAAAAGATGGGGGGGGGGGTACATTTTGGAACACTGGATTGAGTTGCACTTGTACCATACGCATGCAAATCACCCACGTATGCAGTTGACACCAGGTGATCGCAAAACACCCACTGAGCGCAAGTCTGCATCCAATCCTTTGTGATAACTCAAAGTGGCTTGTAAAATAATGAAACCCAATAAGGTTGTCTGTTGCCTGAAGAACTTACAATCTAAGCAGGAATAACGATAGACCACCAAAATAACAGATTAAAAACCAATTTTGTATGAAAACAAATTTGTATGAAATTATTTTATTACTGCCCATAAATGTTACTTTATGTTTCACAAACAGGAAAAAAGGTTTAGTTGCAACTAATAAAATAGATTGTACTCACCCATGTATTGCTACAAACCCCCCATCCCCCGATGTTTAACATTATTATGCATTATTCATGTGTGTCTGGAACATGTCCGTAACAGTCTCCTATATAACTATTACTTTGGATATCGATACACCGCACTATACACGAACAGTGCAATATGAATGCTGTCTTAGATACTAGTTACTTGCAGTGACTGAACCTTTCCCATCAATAATCATCTGTTAGCAGATCCAGTGGAGGCTTATATTGCTACACCTCCTGTAACGAGGTGGGTATGAAGCAGTACATGTTGTAGTTAGGTGGCTAATGTACTGCAAAGCCAGAAAAACAGAACACTTACTTACTGGCGTTTAGAAAGAAAACACTAGACAAATACAGCTTAAGAATGATTTACCAGTAACTAAAACAAAACGTAAAGCAAAAAAAAAAAAAAAAACAATGTAAGAAAAAGAAAAAAGAAATCGTTTAGAAAATGAAAACAGAACTTAAAAAAATTCCAAACAGCAACAAGGAAAAAGAATCTCAGATTTTAGACCAGAAAGAGGTTTTTTTTTTATGAACGTGTTTATCTGCAGACATTGTAGACGCACAGCATGAACAGTAAAAACTTTACTTGTACTAGAAGTCATCAAGAAAATAACAACAATAAAAAGAAAAAAAAATGCTTTGTTTGAGAAATCCTACAAATATCCAGGATTACTGCGTTTTACAAGCCGTATCGAATCGTACGCGGTACATCTGGCTTTGAGAGATAGAATATAAAGGCGTAGGAGAAGGCTTGGGGTGATAAATGTTTCCCTATGTTAAAATAAACACCTCGACACCTGATGCTTTGGGAAGGTTGTTTGGTTTGCGCGGCGGAGGATAATTAAGGCGCACAGACACCCTGCTGCTTGCAAATTAGCACGTCATCAAAAGCAATTACCATTCACCAACAAAAAATAAAATACAATAATAAAAAGAAATGTTGTTTCTTCCTCCTGACTAGAAGGGATCATAAAACAATACATACATTTTAATTTGTGTATAACATCTTGCATTTACAGGGTAAGAGTTTTATAAACAGTAAAAAAAGAGGGGAAAAAAGGAAAAATAACCAAAAAGAAATTAAAAAAAGAAAAAATAGAAAGAAAAAAAAATAAATAAAGAATAACACTAATGACTAGTATTATTATTATTATTATTATTATTATTATTATTATCAAATATAGCAACAATAATAACAAAAATAAAATTATTA
>WWET01001799.1:83289-110386 GCA_011038615.1 Limnodynastes dumerilii | reverse complement strand
CAGCAAAAAAAAATAAAAATATAGAAAAAAAAAAAAAGGAAAAAAAGACAAACTGATTCAAAGACTTAGGTTTCTATAAAGCACGGATTGGACATAATGGTCCGGATTCAGTTACGCAGTTTTCGTCTAACGTACGTTGTTTTAAGAATTGAGCTACTACACATGCGTAGCAGCTTATTTACGCTATCTACCTACCATTTCTGTACGTAGATTGCGTAAGCACGATTTAAAAACGGCGCTTATGCAATCTATGTACAGAAATGGTCATTCTTAAACCAACGTACGTAAGACTAAAACTACATAACGGTGAATCTGGACCGAAATCTCAAATAAACCACATATAAATAAAAGTATGCTATAAAGTATAATAAAGCATATATATAATATAAGTATATATATATAATATATATAATATAGTATAAAAATAGTTATTACTTGACCTCAGATATGAAAGCACACATTTTAAAACTCTATGACACAGAGTTACATCTGTTCTATAGACTCATCCTTCGTAAGTGAAAGCGGAATCCTTGTCGCACAGTGTTCTATTGGCTACACGGAACAGGCCCTATATGAAATTGGCCAGAGCTCAACCCATGAGTTAATGTGACCAGCAAGCCACAAACCAGCAAGGGGGCAGCAAACGTAATGTACAGAGCATATTGATTTACCTGTTTCACCTCTGTACAGAGACTAAAGAAGACCCTAGGGGCCTGATCCAGACCTACGACCGCAATCGTCCGCGAGCGTAGCGTACGTTCGCCCGGGCGTATAAACTTTCACGCCCATAACACTCCCATTGATTGTACCTGCTTACGGCGGCTGAACCCTACCCTAAGATTTTCCAGCGTACGTGCGAATTTTCGTACCGATACGCTGGTCGTACTGGGCTTAGCACGCCCATACTGTACAATTTAAATGGCTATCCCCGCCTCTGTGTAGTAACTCGAGCGTCCAGACTATCGTCGTACAAAACGCACGCCCCTTGAGCGAAAAATACGCTGAAAATACGCTCGCTGTACGCTCATGTCCTTCGGTCGACAGGAAGTTGTCATACTGCACATGCGTAGTGCGTTTTTTTTCACGAATTTCCGTTTCCGATCGGCGTACGATCGCTTGCGGCCGTAGCTCTGGATCAGGCCCTAGGACACTGAACCATACTTGCCAACTTTTGAAAACGAATTTAGGGAGATAAAGTACTGTAGCCCATAGCGTCATTCCGGAGGGGATGGGCCAAGCCTATTGGGAGTTTACCATTCTACACAGGGCGAGTCTAATTCTACTCACGGGTGTAACTAGTTACTGGATGTGGTTTGTCGGTGAGAACGGACCTATTTCTAAACTACATTTTCCACACCCCATCTCTGAGGACGGAGCGGAAGCAAATGTTCCTGCAGACAGGTAAGTACCCCTATTTTCCCAACCCTTATGCTAATCCTCCCCTTAACCCTCCCCTTCCATTACCCTAATCCTCCCTTCCCCGCAGCCTAACACTGACCTTCCCCTTATCAGATCCCTCCTCTTTAATCCTAAATCTCTCTGATCCATCCCCTCCCCACAGTTTAACCCTAACCTTCTAGACTCCATCATCTCCCCGCAGCCTAACCCTAAGTCTCCCCTTCTCCGATCCATCCCCTCCCCGCAGCCTAACCCTAAGACTTCCCTGCTTCACTACAAACTCCTCCCTGACGGAACGTTGGGAACCGGTGGGTCCTGTGGCGGATTTGACACATAAATATCTAGTTTCTGACATTTTCGAAATAGACGCAGCCAACAATTAGCTGTCGGCTGTGTGTATTTCACAGCAGTGCACTTACTACTGAATTGTGCTCAATTTTTTAACTTATCTTTTGACTACGTGTTTGCAATAGTTTACAGACAGTTACAATAGTTTACAGACAGTTACAATAGTTTACAGACAGTGCCCACAGCCACGGACACCTGACCTGGGTTATTCCTAGGTCCATGCTATGATGTGAAATGGGTATAATAAAGGTCTGCGGAGCAGCTGTGAAATGCACCCACCCACCCTACGAGGCTGCACTGTTTAAAATAAAAAACAAAGTGCAAAAATAAAAATACAATAAAAAAAAAAAAAAAGTGGAGTGGGTGCACCAATCTGTACACACACAATTCAGGTCCAGCCTTTTTTGTTCCATAGAGCATTATGTGCAAAATGAATAACCCCCGACATAAAAAAAAAATATACCGGTATATATATCAATGTATAAGGCAGTGATTCCCAAACTGTGCGCCGCGGCACCCCTGACGCTCTCACTGGGGTGCCTCGGAATGTTTTTATTTCCTATTGTATTCTATTGTATTTTTGTCTTAGGGGTGCCTTGAAAAAAAATATGGAGACCCTAAGGGTGCCTCGAACTGAGAAAGTTTGGGTACCACTGGTATAAGGTAATACGGAGCAGATGCTGTAAGGTATGGGGAAAGGGGCATTCCAAAGCCCTTACGTACGCTCCACCATTCCGTGCCTGCCCTTCCACATGAAGACTATTTAGGGAAGGGTTCTGCAAGCAGAAAGCCCGTCCGTGTGAAGGGAGTGCAGGAGACGAGCATATCCCTTGCACAAACAAAAATCTGGACAGCAAATTCTGGACATACAGAATCCACTATTAAGTCTGAATATTTTTTTATAATTACCACGGCTGGAAAGATTATTATTCCTAGAATTTCTTAGACATCTTCAATATGACAGTATATCGTTTTTATTTATTTGTTTCTTACTGGTAACCTAGAAAATGATTCTGGATAATGGACATTGTTTCATGGCAGCTTTAACACCTGTAGGTAAAAGGAACGTCCAAAACTTTGCATAGTGACATTGGGGTAGATCCAGAACTACGTGTGCCGTACGTTTATTCGCGGAGCGTATTTTCGTGCGCGTAAATTCGCTACACTCCCCTCGGCACACCCCTTGCACGGACGTATTTTGTCAAGATACGCTTTCCAAACCCTACCTTAACTTTTTCCAACGTAACCGCAGTCATACGCACACGTACGTATGGGATGAACAAATTTACGAAGCTAAGCACGCCCATACTGTACACTTTAAATACAAACCCCCGCCTACTTCATATTTCAGACATATTTTGTAGTAACGTAAATTTGGCACGCCCACACGTGAGTATTTACGTGACACATACGTGAATGGCCCATACGTTCACAATTACGTTACGTTAATGTGCGTATTTTCTATGGTTCGCATGCGCAGTGTGTACAAAACTGCGATTTTACGTCTCTGCCACGCGTGAATTGGTTCCGAAGCGTTGTTCTGGATCAGGCCCATTATGACCCATATTCTATCTCAGATTATCCTGTAAAAAGAAACCTGTTTTGAGACATTCTAATCTGCTCATGACATTGCAGAGATTAAAGAGATTGTTCCATTATGAGACACTAATTGGACATCGCCTGTTACTCTTTTGAAAGAAAATCCACACTTTTGTCCAACTTGAGTGTATCAGTGATTTACCTAATTCAACTAGGATTTAAGAACGGGACGGCTCTGAATCACTACTACGAACCTATTTATACAAGTTTCATAATGATTTAAGAATGAAGCGACATGCCGGGAAAACTTAAGAACGAAGATAAGAAGATTGGGCGAAGGGAGCTATTAAATGAGGAAATCTGGGCGCGGTTAGGCAAAAACGCTCTTAATTAGCCGCCCTACACCCACAACTATGAACAAAAAAATAATGGAGCCCTATGGCGTGCGTAATTCAGATAAGAAGCTAAAAACCGGGGGCGTGTCAAGGGAGCGGCCTTGCTACTTTTTGAGTATACTTAAGAACCTAAATCATTCTTAATTGTGAATAGGGTCCTATAGTTATAGTGACTACCCAATGTACACAGGTACAGACTTCAACGGTGAATACCGCATGTCGTTTTTTAAGTAAGAGTTGGCGTGCCAGAGGAAACTCGTGACATATTTAAACTGTAAAATATTTATCATTTATATTACTAAAAATCTCCTTAATAGCAGTGAGCCGGACACAGAATTAGGGGCTTGACAAGTAAGATCTCCGCACGCGCACCGGATGTTACGCATTGTAACCCCTTCCGTACGGAACTTTGGAGGGGGCCGCCCCTTCACTTCCACATGGCTTAACCCCGCGATTCAGGCGGGCAGGGCTATAACAGTAACCTGAGTCTGCTTTTAAAGTACTTTAAAAAAAAGTTATACATAGAATAAAGACATCCCAAATTGGAAACTATAATGCTCTCTCTCTGTTAATATCAAGGACTCAATTTATCTGTATAATACTGTACAAGTGTCCATATGCTATAATTCTGTCACCCCCAAAAGAAGCGATTACCAAAATTCTTTGGCTAACAGTTTTGGGACAGATCATTAGATACCACTTTAAGCTTTGCCCCTAATGCAATAAAACAAAAAAAAATAGAAAATAAAAAAAATAAGCTATTAAATAAAGGTCAAAAAAGTAAAAATCCTATAACCAATGGTTCCAAATTCTGCGTCAAATTGAACTAATTTAAAAAATACACTCTCTCTACAGCAGGTCCACCGGACTCTAGGCTTAATACTTTATTTACAAATATTTTTTATTGTATTTTTTTTAGGGGGGGTGGATAAAGTATAAAAACATGTTTGAAAGTACTGCTAGATAGTGTGTTTTAAGTTTTAATTTTGTTTAAAAAAACTTTTTTTAAACAGATCTAAAAAATAATACATATATAATAAGTTTAATTCTATGATTATTAAAACTGTCTATAAATTTACCAAGATAAAAAAAATGAGGATCATGTTTTCATGTATACATAACAACCAACAACTAAAACAATGTTTTTTTATTATTTTAATATTTTTTTTTAACAGCAGAGGGGGAAAAATTACTTTTACAGAAATCCCACAGATTCCAAATCAGTGTGCGGGGAAAGGAAATGCTCCCTTTACAATTAAAAGGACACTTGAGCCTCAAGGATACGAGGTGTTATGACTGAAAACTTCATGCGAATACAAAATAAGATTGTTAAAATATTTGCTCTCATTGCATAATTGGAAGAAAATTAGGCCACAGGGAGTTGGGGCAATGAGAGGGGGAAAAGGATTCTGATGTTTTTAACGCATTTATGGGGGGTCAATGTCAACTAATTCGGTGCAGGGAGCTGGATTTTTGGAGACAATCATTTGATTATCTGAAAACAAAATTAACCCGTGGCCTTTGACTTCTGGCAGATTAAAAGTCAAACTCAAATTAACCCGTTTCAAATGAAACGAGTAACTCAAATCGCTGACCCGGACTACCTAAATCAGGAGGTTTTCTGGTGTTCTAATAGGTGGAAATGTAACTCCAGCACTAAGAACGCTTAAAACAATATTTTATAAGGGAATGCATCCTGCTTTCCATGGAGCAAGGAGTTAACAGGAACCCACCGGGATAACAGAACGCTTGTAGGAATGTCCCCGGGTTAGATTCTAGAGTGCACATGCAAAGAAAGCCTAGGAAGCCAAGACGTGTTAGTGCAGTATTAGTAATAGGTGCCTTCATTAGTTATGCAGTCAGCCCCCAGGCAACAAGTTACGGGTCTTGCAAATGACAGTTACACCTTGCAACCTTCCAAACAGCAGAAATGAAGAGAATGCATTCATAGGCGAGAGCCCAGCAATCTACCAAATTATGCACTCTCTGCAAGGCCCAGAAAGAGAGGCTGCGGTCTCTCCACACCTGCAGAGCCCAGATACCTAAACGTATGTATATATATGCATCGATTGCTCTGCGCATATTAAGATACAATAAAGCTCTTTTTAGTGTTTTCTGATTTTACACTTTTTTGTATTTTATTTTTTTTTTACCATTTTTCTCCCCGTTTAACACTGATTCCAAGTAGCAATATCCTGAAATTTACACAAAACTTTCCTATATTGGACCAGATCCAGACCTACGTTTCCATTACGTTTCAACATCTGGCGTGCGCATGCGCAGTAAATACTGATGGGCATTTTACATCAGCGGCTGGCATAAAATCGCTCGCGTACGTGCTTCTGGATCTACCCCATTATGTCCATAAAAGCTTACAGAGATACGAAGATATTTTATATTGTCGCAATGCTACAAAGTACTTCTGTTTTTATGTATCATCCGTGTTCTGTACCAACGTTGGGCCATATCCAGACCTCTGCACGGAAATCTGGAACTGCGCACTGAAAAGGGTTGTGATCTCTCCGGTCTCTCGCTTCCGTGTCTTAAGTCTCCCGTGAGGATCTTTGTCTATACACTTACAGATCTGCACAGAACACCCCAACGCCGCCCCTTGCAACTATTCTGCATGCCTGATTCCAGCCCCAGTTGGGCATGCACCTCATACCGTGCGCAATCGCATCTAATGCGTAACATCTGGTGAGAGTCTGCACTGATGGTACTTGCAAAGCACAACACAAGCGGCTTGCGCAAGCCCCCTCGCGTTATGAGGTCTGGATGCGGCCTGGTGTGTTTTACTGAAAGTAAAATCCTATTTATTTGGTGTCCTACACTTTATGGGGTAGATCCAGACCTATGCGCTTGATACGTTTTATCATGTAGCGCAGTGCTCCTCGCCCTTTTCTCACCCTTGGCACACCTAAGCCCTTCCTAGAATTCCGCGGCACACCTAAGCCCTTCCTAGAATTCTGCGGCACACCTAAGCCCTTCCTAGAATTCTGCGGCACACCAAAAGCAAAATATACAAAAAAAACCAGGAATTACGAAGGACTTACACAGAAACTACATTTAATTGCTATTTTTTGGGGGATAAATTTAACATTGCAGCTAATAACTTTCTAATATGTGTCTGCAGCCTTCCTAGTAGTCCCCATTCATGTGTCTCCAGCCTCCCTAGTAATCCCCAATTATGTGTCTGCAGCCTTCCCAGTATCACCTTATTTCCTTAAGGCAAGGTGCTTTTTCTCCTGTTGGAGGCATTGCACCGCGGCACACTTGGCAACATCCCGTGGCACACTGGTTGAGGAGCGCTGATGTAGCGTATTTACGCTAGCATACTTTCCATGCCCTCCGCTAGGCACTCCCCTTGCATGTGCGTACTTTGGCCATATTACACCTACCAAACCCTACCCTAACTTTACACAGCGCAAGTACTGACGTACGTTTAAGCCTCACGTACTTACCAACCAGACACACGCCCAGACTGTACGAATTAAACGCCTACCTCCGCCTCCGAAGCGTAATTATGGGTGGCGTATGGTTGCCACGCCCCTTCGTGTGTTTTTTTACGCTGCTGATACGTGACTGGCCCATACGCTCAGAATTACGTGGCGCAACATCTACAGTGCGCATGCGCAGTAAATACTAATGTGCGATTTTACATCGGCGGCTAGCGTAAACCGCTCGCGTGCGTCGGTCTGGATCTGGCCCTATTTCACTGGCCAGATATGGCTTCAATGAAATGACCACAATTGTGCCTGCTATGAACAAACGTAAGGCACTGTATATGCAAAAAGTGGGCCCCAGCGGACAGAAAATGTCCCCTTTATGGAAGTCTGAGTCCGGGCCAATGTGATGAACGACAAAGAGTTTTGCTTGTTGTTGAATTATTGTAAAGACAAAGTCTGAAGATGCAAATCCTGTCCTCACCCTCTGTTATAACGTAATGACTGGATGAACAACATCCTTATGTAGTCATGCACTTGTCACAATGGAGAGAGTGTGGGTCCCCGCTGCGAATGGCCTTATTTCAATAGGGCTGTTCACTCCCAGGCAGTTCCGAACTGGCTGGGATATCGATTGCTTACGCCTCGATGAGTCCTAGCAATCGCTCCCCGTTGCACCGAACACGTTGCTCCGAAAGAAAAGTAAGTATTCTATCCCCAATCCACTCCCTAACCCTAAGTCTCCCCCCCCCCTGCAGTCTATCCCTAAGGTCTCCCCCTTGCAGCCTAACCCTAAGTTCCCCCCACAGCCTAACCCCAAGTCTCCTCCTACCCCCTGCAGCCTAACCCTAAGTCCCCCTAGAGAGGGTTACGATCCTCTCCAGTGGTCCAGCGGCGGGGCTTCCAAAAATGAATGGGTGACTATGTGAATCACATACTCACCCATTCATAAAAAATAAATTCTAAAATGGCTGCCATTTGAAATATAGGCGGCGAAAAAGCAACTTTCGTCTGACCCTACTTCGCAATGACAGCCATCGGTGCGGGGACTCACAGCGCATTGGAGATCTGCGGAGGGCAAGAGCACAAAATATGTTTTCACTAATTTTTTTAAGGTTTCGTGGTCAATGTTAATGGATGTTTCACTCACACTCACACACTCAGTCGTGCCATGAACGAGCAACTAACTGTGCTATTCTATCTGTAAAATAAAACACAGCAGCATTAATCACACACATTTGTGTTTTTATATTGAGAGCTAACTCACCTTAGGAGGCCACCCTTTAAGCCTCCAAAAGAGAACAGCCAAAACAGCAATTTTGGGCAGCCTCCAAAGATGACTTAGCTCTCAATTTAAAAGCAAATGACCCAATATCGGGGCTCTGACAGTTTAGACTTAGGATCACCACAGTAGTCCTAGTAAGTGGCTGGTGGCTTATCAGATATTTGCAAATGTGTGTAACACGTTTCTCTGTTATATTTTACATATAGAGTAGCACAGTTAGTTACTGGTTAATGGGTTAATGGCAATAGAGTGGCACTCAAACTTCTAGTTTAGTTGATCCGGTGCTGACCCAGCTGATAGACAGCCTTGAATGACAGTTTTATTAAATTGAAACGTCCGTTCATGTCACTACTTGCTTTGATTACTTGCTGTTCAGACTCTGAGTGCCGCCCCCTTGTGGAGGAGGGATATATATATATAACACACAAATGCAGGTTGCTCAAATCAACTTATAAGGTAATATAATGCAGGTTCATTTTGGATGTGTGTTTTAAAGCGTGTCTGGGATAGCGACTGACAGGGGGCGCTGTCTCAGAGTGGCTGTTTTGGAGACTTGGGGACCTTTGTCGGAGATGAGCTCTCAATTCAAAAATACATGACATGTGACCCAAAGTTGGGACTCTGACAGTTTTAGAGTTAGGGCCAAAACAGAGAAGCCTTGTAAGTGGCTGGTGGCTTATCATATATCTGTATAATGTATAATGCAAGTGGCTGGTGGCTTATCATATATCTGTATAATGTAAGTGGTTGGTGGCTTATCATATATCTGCAGTTGTATGTAACTAATTCTTTCACTTTTATTTTAAAGATAGAAAGTTATGGTTTGTGGCTGAGTAACTGCAAGAGTGCTGGGCTGTCATTTCAGGGTGTGTGTGTGTGTGTGTGTGTGTGTGTGTGTGTGTGTGTGTGCTGTGATTTCAGTGTGTGTGTGTGTGTGTGTGTGTGTGTGTGTGTGTATATATATATATACACACACACACACATTATATTATGGAGTGTGGCCACACCTTCTTCATTTAGACCGCTTCTATGCCATAATCACACCTGTCACAACTCCCATCCGTCTAATGTTGGGAGGTATAATTAAAGGCCAATTCAGATGGTAGGAGGGCACCACGGCTCATGTAAAACAAGTTGCTTAAGAGTCATGTAAACAATACAAGCAATTGTGTTTTATTTGGGGGGGAAATAGATTTATACACAAGATTCTAGGTGCTAGAAAGGATTTGTAAAGATTACACCTACCCCATGACAAAGAACGCCTGCTTGTTAAAGCCCAGACAATGCTAAACATTACATTCTCAGATTTATTTCATGCATTGCAGTTTTGCATAAGCCATGTTTATTGATGTTGTGGGTGTGGCTATTAAAGAGAGACCTCATCTGAGCTTATTAATATTAAATAACTCGTGTCTCCATTACTTATACTTTGGAACAATTTATCTTCATATTTTTCAGGTTTGACCAAAAACAAGCAGCAATAGTGTACAATTAGCATCCTCCCCCTGTCCATCTCTATAATCGTGCGGGGAGAGGGGAAGAGTAAAATGATAGTAACATCTGGAGGGTGAAAACAGGCCACTTAGGTACCAAGGGCCTGATCCTTAACAACGCTTGCGAGCGAATTTACGCGTGGCGGAGTCGTAAAATGGCCTTTTAGTAAGTAGTGCGCATGCGCACCACAGAAAATACCCACATTAACGTAGCGTAATTGTGAACGTATGGGCCATTCACGTATGTGTCACGTAAACACTTACGTGTGGGCGTGCCAATTTTACGTTACTCCAAAATACGTCTGAAATACGCTATGTAGGGGTTGTATTTTACGTCTGAAATACGCTATGTAGGCGGGGGTTTGTATTTAAAGTGTACCGTATGGGCTTAGCTGCGTAAGTACGTGTTGCCCATATGGACGTGTGCGTATGAATGCGGTTACATTGGAAAAAGTTAAGGTAGGGTTTGGAAAGCGTATCTTGACAAAATATGTACGTTCAAGGGGTGTACCAAGGGGAGTGTATAGAATTTATGCGCATGAAAATACACTACGGAATAAACGTACGGCAAACGTAGTTCTGGATCTACCCCGTTGTGTGTGTAAGTGGCCTAACAGACAGACCTGTGGATCCAGTAAACGATTAAGTCAGTTTATATGCAAATCATTATAAATTTTTACAGGTCTTTCTAGTAAAGTTTTTTCTATATCGAGGCACTGGATCAGATCCAGAATTACGCAAATGTCTCCTATTCCAATCACAAGAGGCCAGATCCAAAACTCAGTAGCCACGCCAGTCAAACCTCTGTCCGTAGCGGCAGCAAAGTTTCTATGACGGATCGCCATGCAATTTTGTACATGCGACAGCAGGACCCTGACCAAATATTTACACACCAGCCTCACGGAAAATGGGTCTGTGCACACACACTGTATATTGCAACCACATAATAATGAATTCACCCACACTATTACAAATCTCTCAGTGTTTAAAATCTGCAAAGCACATTGCAGCCAATAATCTTTGTGTTGGAGGCGTGTCCACATAATTAAGGGTGTGGTTAGGTCCATGTCTCAGCCCAAGTCCCTCCCTCTTTTCATCCCTACCGCCTACAAAAGAAAAATTCTCATTATCAAAACAAACCTTATATCTTGCTGGCCTAAACACAGTATTGTATCAAAAAAAATACATCGACATACAGAAAAAATCTGCACAAATGAACAGACTTCAGATCATATTAATTTTTCTCATAAAGAAAGCATATGAATATATATATGAATTATTATGAAGTAATGAATTGTAGTCACACAATCAAATTACTATCTAAAAATTAAAATGCATTAAACAAGTTTATAACGATCCATAAAAAATAATAAAATAAATGTAGCAAAAAATAATTTTTTCTCAATGTACTGTTCATCTAAACAACTATCATAGTTAAAAAAAAAAAACAAAAACAAAAAACTGAGAACTCCATGGCCAGATTTACTAAGCTGCGGGTTTGGAAAAGTGGAGATATTGCCCATAGCAACCAATCAGAATCTAGCTCTCACTTTCTTTTTACATTCTAGGGAATGTCAGCTAAAATCTGATTGGTTGCTATGGGCAACATCTCCACTTTTCCCAAACCTGCAGCTTAGTAAATATGGTCCCATGTTGGTTATCTTTCAATCCTACGTCACACATTAATCATACATGATACTGATAAAGCAACATTTCACTGATTTTGTAGCTTGTCAATTGTTTTGTGATTGCGACCTAGATCCAAAGTTTGAAAATAAGAGCCCAAGTCTAAATAACAGTGTAAAAGTAAAGCTGGTCAGTATCTCTGTACAATAAACAAGAACAAGGTACTGGTATTCTCCCTGCATGCAAAGAATCAAATTCTTTGTTCACCTTGACATTTTACATGGTTTGCCCAGGTGTAAATTTCCACCTGTTTTCCTATTCTTCTCAAACTTTCAGTTCTGACGTGAGAAGGGGAGCTGAAGCAGTAGGAGGCAGTAGGAAGGCACAGACTGAGGGCTAAAGTTACTAAAATCCTCAAAAAGAAAAATGGAGATGTTGCCGATAGCAACCAATCAGATTCTAGCTTTTACTTTCCTGGTACATACTAGAGAATGTCAGCTAGAAACTGATTGCTTGCTATGGGCAACATCTCCACTTTTAATTTTGAGAAGTTTAGTAAATCTAGCCTTTAGAGTTATATGTTGAAAGGAGCAGAATATTACGGAGGCGGCCATTTTCATGGAGGCCAAGATGTAATCAAAGACTGGCAGTTATCCAAGAGAACATGACTTCAGTAATGGAGACAGAAATGAAAAATACACTTTGGTCTCTTGTCAGCTGCAGTGTCACCTACTATTATCTTTTTTTAAATTTCTATAATGAATACTGAAAGTATTTAATCACTGACCACTTATCAATGAAAATATACCGATGCTGCCATTTGTATAAAGAAATAGTTATCCTGACACACCCCTTTGGCAGTACAGGAAACACCCCAATGGTGGAACAGGTCACACCCCTTTGGTGATACAGGACACACCTCTTTGGCAGTACAGGAAACACCCCATTGGTGGTACAGGACACACCCCTATGGTGCAGTAGAGTGCATTCGCAGAAGTTAGTGACCATGCTCTATATAACACAGGGTTACCCAATTCAGCTTGCTCTAACAATGCTCTGTTCATCCTTATAGGAAAAATTAAGCATTGCTGTTATAGCCGATGCCACGGAAACATAACACAGAGACAATAAGAAACCGCTGGATTCGGACATAAGAAGCCATTAGGATCGTGTCCTGTTTGAATTAGTCATCAGGTTAGTGACTGCTTATAACGATGTGTCAAGCCGCAAAGGACAGCCAAAAACAATGGGGGTGTGGGGGGGTACTGTCCAGGGGATTAAAAGTTCTTTTTCTGCCTTTTAGCTTTCTGCACAACAACGATAGAACCAGAGAAAAAAAAAAAACCTGTATCGACAAAACATAGATCTAAAATCTACGTTCAAAAAGAAGTGTGCAATAAGAGGGGAAAAAAAAACGGGATGGAACTAATTTAATGGCTCAGTGACCCCGCGGTAGAGAAAGAGCCAGAGTCTAATAAGAGTCGGTGTGTATATATTTCCACCCAGCCTGGTAGAGTGCCAGTCAAAGCTGTGAGTCAAACAACAGGTGGAAGCGATTAGTCCTGTCACAGAAAGTTTGAAAAATGAATTCTGGGGCCTAGCTGACTAAATTGAATTTGACAGTGTTGTCCTAAAGATTCAGAGAGAGAGGGGGAAAAAATCTATAGTTTAATTTGGAATCCCTTGATTATTCATTAGATCTCCAGATGGCTCTTGTTGATGTTTTACATATTAATATATATGTTATGTTATTGTTGGCACGGAGGGACTTGTTCTGTGGTTAGGATCGGCGTAGACTTCTTAGTGTCCTCATTAGCAGATAGAGAGAAAGCAGACTATTTATGGTCTACAACTTGGGCAAGCTGCTCTACTGATGACTGCATTAGATGGTCCTTCATTCACACGTAAACATGTCCAAGAGCGTTTTACTGAAGTGTTGAAACAATGGGGTGGGATTGATAGGTCTTCCTGGGTTGGATCCACGGACAGCCACGGATGTGGTTTACGGGTCTGAATAACACAGCACTGAAATGCCGACACCGTCCAACGATTGGCTGATGTCAATCAGACAGACAGAGGACGGGATTTACACCTAAGAAGCTCCGGCTTCTTAAGTGCGTAAATTTAAGAATGTAACTACTGCATATGCACAGCGGTATATTTAGGCAGTCTACGTACCAATTAGGTGGGTAGATTGCCTCGGTGCGGGCTTTAAAGACTGTACGGAGTAGTTTAGGAAGCGTGCTTGTGCACCTCGGGGAGTGTTTAGTAAGCAGTGGGAGAGGGGAGGGATTTAGCTTAGCCAGGGGAGAAGGAAACTAGGCACGGTTAGTTAAAGTAGCCCTATGGCAGCTGAACACTAGACTGTGTTGGTGTACAACGACACCAAGGTTGGTACTAATATAAGATGGATAAGCTGCTGTTGGTGGGAGGAATCCTACCAATTCCCCCTACAGAGAACACAACTACAAAACTTTAAACCACAGCGCTAAATACAATAATATTGGTATAATTCACCAGTATTGAGGATAGTAAAAAACACTTATTACCGAGCAGTGGTAAAATTAATTAAATGTTTAATAATAATCAACCATAAAAACACACTAAACAAAACAATAAAAACCATGAAATTGTGCACAGCTGTAATATGCCAGTAAACCAAGCAAGCAAGTATGAGGACAGTGAATGGCAGGATAGTCCACTTCCAGATATAAAAGTTCCAACTGCAGTGGGAGAGCAGGTACCAGAGGATTACAACGTAAAATCGTAATATCCTAGACAAGATGATGAAATCTTCCTCCTAATAACAGAGGTAGAGGACTTGTTTCAAAGGCTGTAACTCAGATTTGATGAGGGTTATAAAGTAATAATCCAGTGAGGAGAAAAACGCAATGGCTCCCTATGGCAGATGAACAAGTGAGTTAGGTGCCAATCTGTCTGCACCTAACTCACTCTTAGTTGTGAATACAGTCCAGTCGTTACTGTAACACCAGTCTGATTGAAAATTATAATGTCGATATGTTTGTTCTGCACTACAATAACCCTAACTCCTAACCCTAATTCCTAATCCTAATTTCTAACCCTAATTCCTAATCCCTAACAATAATTCCTAATCTCTAACCCTAACCCCTAATCCTAATTTCTAACCCTAATTCCTAATCCTAATTTCTAACCCTAATTCCTAATCCTAATTCCTAATCCTAATTCCTAACCCTAATTCCTAATCCCTAACAATAATTCCTAATCCAAATTTCTAACCCTAATTTCTAATTCCTAATCCTAATTTCTAACCCTAATTCCTAACCCTAATTTCTAACCCTAATTCCTAATCCTAATTTCTAACCCTAACTCCTAATCCTAATTTCTAACCCTAATTCTTAACCATAATCCCAATACAGATCTCTGTATGGCTTCAGTGTGCATGGAGATCAGTGAGTTGGCACAGAAGAGGGGAGTGCCCACGCATGTCCATGCCCTCTTTTGGAAGGCGTTCTTACGTGTCCAGAACCATACCTTGACTTCTCCACAAGGATCTGAATCTCTGTGGATGCATATCATGGGGAACTGCTGCTCTCCGTCCCCTGCCCTTCATTAACATACATATCCCGCCTGTATGGTGAGGTATAGCCATGTGGAAGTGGAGAGCTGGCCCCTGGCACACACATCCGCCCATATTATTCGCCGAAGGAATTTACGCAAGAGACTTGTGTAAATCCCCTTAAGCACCTAATTCTGTATCAGGCCCCATAATCCCAATTCCTAATCCTAGCCACTAACATGGGGCCAGATCCTGAGCTATGTACGTTAGCGTCTGTCAAAAAAATTGCCAATTTGCATGTACTGCACATGTGTGCGGCAGATGTTAAGTTACGTAACTCTGATCGTACGTAACTTCGGCGTAAATAGGAACGGAGGGGCAGGTCACCCATACGACACCCGAAACTATGCTTTGTGGGTGGAGGGAGGCATTTAAATTGTACAGTATGGGAGGAGTTAGACCGTTACTTACGTCAATCCATTACATATGTCCGTACTTACGCTTGGAAAAGTATGTACAGGTGAGGGAAGTGCATAGTACTTACGATAGCGTAAATACACTACGCCCACGAACGTAAAAAGAACTTAGGTCTGGATCCACCCCATGGTAAGCAAAGAGTAGACCACAACGCACTAGTCAAAATTTAAACTTTTGGCGGCGTACCTGTGCCCAAATATATTTTTGTTCATTGGAAATCTCGTCTAAAATGATACAATCCAAACTCTGCTATCGGCAGCATCATTCTCAAAATAACAAATTGCCGAATTGGCAACGACTTCCCATTAGCCACAAACTAGAACGATTATCAGCCACAACAGGAAGTGTCCAATAAACTGGACAAATTTTCCGCTAATGAAAGGTCCCAATATGGACACAAGGAAAGCAGCTAGCAATGTACTTATAGGCAGCGCAATGTACTTATAGACAGCGCAATGTACTTATAAGCAGCGCAATGTACTTATAAGCAGCGCTCAGTATTCATACATGGAGTGTGACGAGGCCGGAGCCAGTACATTTCCGCTATTGTCCATAGTATAACGGACTGTTGCAATAGCTTTAACCTTACAAACGCAACAGGTATAGAAACGCCACTTAAAAACTAAAATAAATTGATTTTTTTTCCATTCAATTTTAATTTGTATATTTTATTCGTCATTATGGACCAGATCCAGAGATTGAAAATAACAGAATGACAGAATTAGGTGGAACGTTACTTCTGGAAATTCATGTGGAAATTCAGGAGGAATCAAATGAATGTTATTCTTTGCCTACAGGGAAAATCCTTTGCTTTTGGTTATTGCACAACAATACTGTCCAGCTTTACGTTTACACTGTTATTTATACTTGGGCTGAGAAACCACCTTTCAACTATAATACTTGTTGAAACGGCTGAGGGTCCCCCGCTAAGAACGGTCCTGTTTCGATAAGGCCGTTCTCTCCCAGCCGATATCGCTTGCTTATGCCTCAATAAGGCATAGCAATCAATCCCTGAAGCACCGAAGACGGAGCAAAAGGTAAGCCTAAAAACTAAGCTCAACCCTTTCCCTAATTCTAACACTAGCCTTCCCTTCCCCGATGCCTGAACCTAGCCCTCCCTTCTCCCTAGCCTGACCCTAATACTCTCTTCTCTATAGCCTAACCCTAAGCCCCCCTCCCTGCAGCCTGACCCTAACCCTCCCCTTCTATGGCCCTAACCCTCCCTAAGAGCCTAACCCTGACACACACCCCCACCCCCAAAAACACTAAAAGTCCCCAGAGAGGTTACTTACCTCTCCGGAGCAGTCAGTGGTGGGTCCGGCAAAAATGAATGGGTGAGTATGCTGATTGGCACACTCACCCATTCATAAAAAAAAAATTCTAAAAAGGCCCCCTATTCGAAATAGAGGCAGCTGAAAAGCAACTTTCGGCTGTCTCTATATCTGAAAGCAGCCCATAGTAGAGGGGACTGCAACCAGTTTGAAACATGGGTTTTACATAACATAGGACAAGTCTGATTTTACCTTCTTCTAGTCTGTTCCATTATATTTACTTTTCCTCTAAATAAAAATGTGCCCAGCTTTAGGCCAATATAATAGTGCAATTCCTGTGTCTAACGATTACTGAAATATGCTACTAGCTACCAATCTTCTAGAAGGTTTGTGGTAGAATTAGAATGTTAGCCTTTGTGGCAGCACAAACGCTTAAAATTATTCGCTTCCCATTGTCTCTTCCTTATTAGATTTAAATCACAGGATGAAGGCAACAAATACATAAACTATACAGAGGCTGAGAAAATTGTTTTTCAGCAGTAGACACCTCGTTATTCTAAATCATATCGGAGACATTCACCCAGAATTTCTCAAGAGTATTCAAGAGCGCACAAAACGGACACAGACATTACAGTCTGGCGCAAAAGCAATTTTCTCCCAAACCAGTCTCTGTAAGAAAAATAACCAGCCGTACTCAGGAAAGCTATCCGCAGACCACGGTGCCTCTCTGCCAATACTTTCCTAAATATATAGTGAAACTGGGTCACGGCAAAGAAAGAAGGAACATTATGAATAATATTACTACCAAGTAAAATACATAAACATTCCAGTGCATTAACTAGAAATGCAAGACTGAAGCTGGTCATACACTAGAGAGAATACTGGTCTTATCATCCAATTATCTGGAGAGCAGTAATTACTGTGGACCAGTTCCAGAATTCCATGTTCAGTTCTGGAGGCCGTAGAGCAACTAAAATGGTCCATGGCCTTTGTAACAAATCATACCAAGAAAGGCTAGAGGAACTAAACATGTATAGCTTGGAGCAGAGAAGGGAGAGGGGGGACATGAGAGCAGCTTTCAAATACATCAAGGGCTGTGACCAGCTAGAGGAGGGGGCATTATACAAAGGAAGAGGTGGCATAGAACACGAGGGCATGAATATAAATTGGAGGGTGATAAATTCAGAGGAAATGTGTGGAAAAATGACTTCACTGAAAGGGTGATAGATAAGTGGAATAGCCTCCCATCTGAGGGTGTAGAGGTTGAACAGTGTTAATATGCTTGGGATAAATATTGAGGGTAAATAGGGTCTAGGGTCAGTATGGCTCTTATCTGCCGTCACTTTCTAGGTGTCTATGTTATGTCACATACGGAAATGGCCTGTGTGTCCTGCGCATGTGCGATAAAAGGAATTCTGCATTGGACAGAAGCATATCCGTGTGGACTTCAGTGTCCTCATGGGGGGCCGGCCCCCTCACCATGCATACAGGATACACATGGGGGCTAAGCAGAGGTGTTTAAAAAGTGCAGTAAGTGCTTGGCTAAATCCCTACATTCACTCCAGTGTTCCGCACAGAAGAGTCTCCATGCAGAATACTTAAGGTAATTCTGCCGTCCTACCGGAGGAGATCCAGGGGGCGTGTACTAACCTCCTCCATGTGCAATACAGAATAAGTAACATGTATAGCTTGGAGCAGAGAAGGGAGAGGGAGGACATGATAGCAGCTTTCTCATATATCAAGGGTTGTGACCAGCTAGAGCAGGGGGCATTATACAAAGGAAGAGGTGGAATAGAACACGAGGGCATGAATATAAATTGGAGGGTGATAAATTCAGAGGAAATGTGTGGAAAAATGACTTCACTGAAAGGGTGATAGATAAGTGGAATAGCCTCCCATCTGAGGGGGTAGAGGTAGAACAATGTAAACATGCTTGGGATAAATATTGAGGATAAATAGGGTCTAGGGTCAGTATAGTTATAAAGAAACAACTGGGCAGACTGGATGGGCTGTGTGGCTCTTATCTGCCGTCACTTTCTAGGTGTCTATGTTATGTCACATGGCCTGTGTGTCCTGCGCATGTGCGGTAAAAGGAATTCTGCATTGGACAGAAGAATATCCGTGTGGACTTCAGTGCCCTCATGGGGGGCCTGTGTAGCTGATTGGCTAGCTAAGCAGAGGTGTTTAAAAAGTGCAGTAAGTGCTTGGCTAAATCTCTACATTCACTCCAGTGTTCCGCACAGAAGAGTCTCCATGCGGAATACTTAAGGTAAGGCGCAATTCTTGTAACTGCCGTCCTACCAGAGGAGATCCAGGGGGCGTGTACTAACCTCCTCCGTGTGCAATACAGAATAGAAAACTCCATTTGTAGCCACACTGGGGGAGTGTATCTGCTAGCCTGACAGCCAGCCAGACGATCAGCTACACAGGCCTGACAGCTAGCCAATCAGCTACACAGGCCTGACAGCCAGCCAATCAGCTACACAGACCTGACAGCTAGCCAATCAGCTACACAGGGCTGACAGTCAGCCAATCAGTTACACAGGCCTGACAGCCAGCCACTCAGCTACACAAGCATGACAGCCAGCCAATCAGCTACACAGGCCTGACAGCCAGCCAATCAGCTACACAGGCCTGACAGCTAGTCAATCAGCTAGACAGGCCTCCTTTCAATGAATTAGCGACATAAATACACGGAATCAGCGTGAGGTGCGACAATATCTGTCTATTACAGGTTGGGTCTATTACAATACCATACTTCCTTCACATCTACACCTTCTGGAATAAACTCTAATTAAAAACCCATCCTATGTCCCTATACATGAACATTTTCAAATCAACCAATCAGGTTGGTTGCCAAGTATCCAATGACAGAACACAGAGATTCATTCCATTAACTACAAGGGGTGTGGCTCCTACAGGAGCCGGAGGAGAGGTGGAGCCTGTGGCAGTCGCTTCCCCTGCACTGCTAGGAAGCTGACAGAGGCTGACAGCTTAAAACAGCGCTCCATGTATGAGTGTACGTATGTATAGAGCTGTAGCGCTCAGCACTCATACATGGAGTACCGGGTGCTGTTAGAAGCTGTCAGAGACTCGTCCATACAGACTCAGGCCCTGCCTCCTGGATGGACGTTCTGGCACCTTCTGCCCCTCTATATATGCCCCATTTGGCGGTGATGTACCAACCGCAAAGTGATTAAACGATGTGGGTTATCACAATACTGCCTGTAATGATGTCGGGCCGTATTCAGAGATCCGTCCAGTGATCGGGGCGCAAATATACGCACGGACGGAGCAAGGCACACCCACCAAAACCCCAGTCACTCCCCTTGCTATATCCGTGGCCACGGAGACATCCGCCTCCATAGACCAGCTGTAACTATCCGCAGCCACTTCCGAGTGTATGTGTCCTCCGTCCGTGCATATCTTTTATAATGGCGCCCACTTCCCTTCACTTAAATGCCTCCCCCCGCCCATTTCTACGTAAATTCCTCCGTGCGTGTTTTTCCCTGTGGGAGTCCCGTGCGTATTTACACACGTGCGATGCGATTTACAAGTCCGTCCGTGAGGCACTTCCGTGCGTATAGTCTACATTAACTGTGTATAAAAAGTTACTACACATGCGCAGTTTAAACGCCCTTAAAAATACGCACAGAAATCGGAGACCCGTCTTCTTTTCATCACTGTTCAAGCACGTGTGCGATCACTGCTATTCTGAGGAATACAAATACTGGCAAACCCGTTCCCATTCCAGTGAGCCTTTCCTTCATTACTCCCAGGAATCGCCAACCTTCTTAAGAGCCTTAATTTCACTCTCGCGACAAACTCCATTTCCTGCCACAATCCGTTTTTGGACCCTCTACCTAGGTTTATGTTATCCCTCTGAGCTGGTCAGGCACCTCTTTAACGTAATTTATTAAAGTAATCTACGTATCTTTTCTTACGTAGATTGTGTAAATGCGGTCTGAAAGATACGTAGATTACGTTAAAAAAAGAAAAAGAAAATAAGAATTCCGTGCAGCGCTAACACACAATTAGAAGAACGCACGGCTTATGTAAAAATTAACATAATAGAATTTATTTAAAAAAAAATTGAAATACATTTTGTAGAAATGTGGCCATTCTCTCTATATAGTGTAGCAATAATGGGAATATGTATCCCTTATAGAGAAGATAATTAGCGTTATTCCAGGAGCTGTGTAGAATTTTTTTCCGTTTATTAGATGATTAAATCTGCATCATAATTTGTCGTAATCGTAATTTGTTTGAAATGGTAACAGTTCCGTAATTTTGTCCCAATGATAGCCTTTTAAATGGTAGAAATAATGTGTAATTGGAATATAGAACCGGCCGGTCAAGCTTACCGCTAGAGCTTTCAAATGAGTAGGTCACCTGTAGTTGGGCTAGAGGAGGGAGTAGCATTCGAGGCTCTGGAAGCAGAACTCGCAGATAACTAAGATGTCACCCGTTCGTGCTGCAGTTTGGCCGAAGGCTGGCGTTCCCATGGTCAAGCCGGTTCTTTGACAATAGGTGAGTCCTTGTTATAGGTATTTCAGCGGTATTTTCATCGGAGCTTTTAAAGTGCAAGTGCGGTGCAGATAATATCAATCAGAATCAGCTCTGTCTGGAAAAATGATTAAATCCCTTTCTCCCTCCTCTAGCCCAACTACAGGTGACCTACTCATTTGAAAGCTCTAGCGGTAAGCTTGACCGGCCGGTTCTATATTCCAATTACACATTATTTCTACCATTTAAAAGGCTATCATTGGGACAAAATTACGGAACTGTTACCATTTCAAACAAATTACGATTACGACAAATTATGATGCAGATTTAATCATCTAATAAACGGAAAAAAATTCTACACAGCTCCTGGAATAACGCTAATTATCTTCTCTATAAGGGATACATATTCCCATTATTGCTACACTATATAGAGAGAATGGCAACATTTCTACAAAGTTTATTTCAATAGTTAAAAAAAAATAAATTCTATTATGTTAATTTTTACATAAGCTGTGTGTTCTTCTAATTGTGTGTTAGCGCTGCACGGAATTCTTTTTTTCTTTTTGCATATATACCCAGGGGCACATAGGCAGAGGCCCCTTCCATAACATAGCGCTGTTATAAGGCTACCTGAGTGGAGATACTGTTTTGATTACGTTAATAAAATGACATTGCATGCGCCGTAGTAAAAATCGCTAAACGTTGGACGTATATGTTATACGTCCGGTACTCTGAATACGGGCCTAAGTCTCAAAGCTAACTTATTAAAAGAGACGACTACAGCTCAGTTCAGTGCCGTCATGGGGCTGTTAAACACTAATTACTACTTAATGACTGACATAGATAAGATAGAAAGTGACCACCGATGGATCGAAACGATTGTGGAGATTATTCGGCAGTGTTAGTGGTAAGCAATGATGAAAAGGGAGCTCAGAGAAGTGCACCAACCACCTCAGATGCGAGGCTATTCCACTTATCTATCACCCTCTCAGTGAAGTAATTTATCCTACTACTGATGTTGGGTCATTGGTCTTCAGTTAGCCGCTTCTTCCCTACTTCCACTTTTAGGCAGAGGGACTAAGGACCAGATTCACCTAAATATGCGTGTGCCGGAGAGAGTTTAACTCTGTGTCTAATGAGATCCGTAAGAAGGGCTATACCACTACTCCATAAGTAGGAAGTTAAGGAATGCGGGTGGGTGGAGGCATTTAAATAGGGCAGTAGGGGCTGGGTTTGCAAAGTCTGTACGTACTTTAGCAACATCCTCACAAAGGTTAAGGTAGCCCTTAATGAGGCAAATGTCAGCAAACATTCATAAGAACGAGCGGAGTATCATGGAAGCGCACTTGCCACTTAGTTACGTATCTTTGTAAATCTGCGCATACTTATTTCCTTCTTATCTGTGGATCCAGTTCTACGTTTGCTACTTTCCATTCTTCTGGAATTGCTCCTATTAATAACTGGTTGAATCATTTAGTTGATGGGTTTGCCAGCACCCCTCTAATCTCTTTTATTATCTTGGCGTGTATCCCATCCAGCCCCATTGATTTGTCCACTTTGAGAGTTCCTCAGAGGAAGGACTTGTAATGACTTCCTGTGTATCAGTATTATAGAAATGTAACTTCAGTCCCTTCCCCTCTGCAGAAACTCTGGATCAGATGTTAAATTTAACATTTAAACTGTTAATCAGATTGCTCCTCTTAGGCAGCCTGCAGGACACCAGGGGCCAAATTTACTAAGCTGCAAGTTTGGAAAAGTGGAGATGTTGCTCACAGCAACCAATCAGATTCTAGCTCTCTCTTGCCTATCACATACTAGAAAATGTCAGCTAGAATCTGATTGATCGCTATAGGCAACATTTCCACTTTTCCAAACCCGCAGTTTAGTAAATCTGGCCCCTGGTGTCGTGAAAGGCTCAGTTACATGATGCTTTGCTGGTATCAGTTATGCATATGTTGCAAAGCATTCTGGGACTGGGCAGCCTGGGTTTGTATTGTCTCAAGGGAAAGAATGAACTTGATTCTACTGTATTTAAGGACCAGGAGCATGATTCAGACCCCGTGTGTTTTGTTTGTTTATCTGTATGTTTATCTCCGCCCCCTGTGCAGGGATTAGGCATGTGGATGTCTGGTAACGCCACCCCCCACACGCGCAACTGTTAGTGTACGGAACATAGTTCCGTTGCGGAGCATCTGCTGCATGCAAGCGCTGCACCGGAAAGTCACGAGACTCCACATGATCATAAGTCTATTACTGCTACAGCTTTCTACAGGTAGGGGCCAACCCAAAGATGAAAGTAACAGCAAACACAGGAGCAAATGTGCACTATGCTGAGAAGAAAGATTATGTTTTGTTGCTTGGCTTTAAATTAGAGTTTTAAAATAAAGCTGTTAATTTTTTGTGTGCAATAAGCAAAATCAGACAGCGATTTTGCCCTACTAGAAGCGGTGGGTTGGCCGGGAATTTTCCTGGTAGGCCGGTGGCCTCTAGAGGCCACTCAGCAGTTCCTTTTTATTTGAAGTAACCTAGGATGTTGACTGACATGGGTGGTGGTTACTAAAATGATGTCTGCATAGAATGGAGATCATTAGGATATTGTATGTATTGGGTGGGGGTCACTAGAATGCTGTATGTATTGGGTGGTGGTCACTAGGATGCTGTATGTATTGGGTGGTGGTCACTAGGATGCTGTATGTATTGGGTGGTGGTCACCAGGATGCTGTATGTATCAGGAGGTAGTCACTAGGATGCTGTATGTATTGAGTGGTGGTCACTAGCATGCTGTATGTATTGAGTGATAGTCACTAGGATTCTGTATGTATTGAGTAGTAGTCACTAGGATTCTGTATGTATTAGGTGGTGGTCACTAGGATGCTGTATGTATTGGGTGGTAGTCACTAGAATTCTGTATGTATTGAGTGGTAGTCACTAGGATTCTGTATGTATTGGGTGGTGGTCACTAGTATGCTGTATGTTTTGGGTAGTGGTCACTAGGATGCTGTATGTATTAGGTGGTGGTCACTAGTATGCTGTATGTTTTGGGTAGTGGTCACTAGGATGCTGTATGTATTGGGTGGTGATCACTAGTATGCTGTATGTTTTGGGTAGTGGTCACTAGGATACTGTATGTGGTGGTCAGTCGAGTGGCTCTGACTACCGTCATTGCATAGAGGTCACTATAAAACTCTTTATTGGAATGTGAAATACTTGTCAGCAGGTTCTTTATTCTGTACTAATCCAGTTTACATATTTTTAGAACGCCACCAATAGTTGATCCCACCCACACGTGGCCTCTTGCAGATTTTTTTTCCAGGGCCACTTTAAGTTCCCAAACTGCCCCCGACTACAAGCAATAAAAGGCATTACTTTGCACGCCTCACATTGCTACTTGCTTTGCCCAGGAGAAGATTTGCCCCCTGTAGTGCCGTTACCCCGGACTCTGGGGCAGGGCGTTTTGAGCATTGTTGTGACACAGAAGCATTGTTCATTTCACACACACAGAAGACTTAGACATTACTGGACCACAAACTTACCCATCCAGAAGATTAAACGTGGTTGTGGTGACGTCCGTGTACAGCAGGATTCTCCCCAGTGTCTCTGTTTGGAGACTCTCTCTGTACTTTTCCAGGCTGAAGTCTTCAGATGAGAAGTTCTCCTCCCCAGTGATGAGGGGCGCCAGAGACGGAGTGATGTCTACGTCATGTGGGGGAGAGTCACACACTTTTAAAGACATCTTGCTGGATTTTATGAAACCATTCTGGTTTGTCCTTGATTTAAGCCACTGGAGAACATCGGGATAACTATCCTACAGGAGGGAGACACAAACATGGAATATTGCACAATGATTTCTTGGGTTTCTGTGCAGGATTTATTATATTATTCTATGATAAATTTTATAGAGACAAGTAACGCATGAAATAAAAAATGCAAATGTTACTGAATGAAAAACAACATTTTAAAGGTTGATAAGATTCAACGATCCTTTATTTATGCGAATAATCTCCCTTAAACAACACATATCCGCCTTTAAGACGCAAAAGAGAGGTCCGGTGCTCCATACAAACATTATGTAACACTATGTGTCAGCACATACATAAAAAGGAGGTTTAGGTCACAATATAGCTATATTGGGTTATCTCACCTGCCCAGCGTCAAGGCACCTCCTGTAGGTGAGTCCCTATCCATCTGCTATATGTGTACTCAGGAGGTCTGTATTAAGACACTGCTGCAATTTGATAAGTGTGCAGCAGCCATGTTTGTCCACCTTTGTTCTAACTAAATGTTATTTAAAAAAAACTAATACACAAACTTAAAATGGTTGGGATACATGCACAACAAAGAGCTCCAGCTGCATTACAGAAAATGTAGTCTTTGCAGTTTTCCAAGGCTATTGCTACTGCTTGGCCAGGATGGTAATCGTATGGGGCGCCATCTGAACCACCTGAAGCCGTCAGAGGGAAGTAGTTCAACGGATCATTTTGTGGCAATGAAGTGATGGCCGTTTTCTGCTATTTACACCATTGTTCCTGTGACAGCTATCTCTCCAAAGAGTCCAACGGTGACAGGTAAGTTTCCTTCATCTTAACCCTAACCATCCCCTATGCGTAACCTAACTTAAACCCTCCCCTAACATCCCCATCCCGCTGCTTAACCTTAACCCTCCACTAACACTTACCATCCCTGTCCTGCTGCCTAGCCTGAACCCTCCACTAACACTTACCATCCGCATCCTGCTGCCTAGTCTAAACCCTCCACTAACACTTACCATCCCCATCCTGCTGCCTAGCCTGAACCCTCCACTAACACTTACCATTCCCATCCTGCTGCATAGCCTGAACTCTCCACTAACACTTACAATCCCCGTCCTGCTGCAAAGCCTTAATCCTCCACTAACACCTACCAACCCTGTCCTGCTGCCTAGCCTCAACTCTCCCCTAACCCTGTTCATCACGCAGCCTAACCCTAGCCCTCCCCTCTTTGCAGAATAACCATGACTATCCTTCTCCCGCAGCCTAATTTTAACCCTCCTCGCAGCCTAACACTGGCCATACACTACCACAATTATTCATTTTAGCAGGAGGTGGCAATGTATTTCAGACCCTTCCGTTAGGATGTGACACTTCAAACAGGTTTAGAAAAAGCTGCTGATGTATTGTTATTAAACCAGGATCCAGTCAGATGATTTGTTACATACATCTGCATATATACGTAAGTGGCCGGCGGCTTATCATATATCTGTATAAAGTAAGTGGCTGGTGGCTTATCATATATCCGCAGATGTATGTAACAAATTCTCTGACTTTTACTTTAAAGATAGACAGTTATGGTTTGTGGCTGGGTAATTGCAAGAGTGCTGGGGTGTCTTTTTTGTATTTGTGTAAATTACGCTTACCTTGAAGCACCTGCTGAATAATTACCTTATAAATTGATTTGAGCAACCTCCATATTGTGTGTTTGTTTTAAAGCTTATCTGGGACAGCAGCTGACAGGGGGCGCTGTCTCAGAGTGGCTGTTTTGGAGACTTGGGGACCTTTGTCGGGGGTGAGCTCTCAATTGAAAAATACATGATATGTGACCCAATGTGACAGTTTTAGAGTTAGGACCAAAACAGAGAAGCCTTGTAAGTGGCTGGTGGCTTATCATATATCTGCAGATGTATGTAACTAATTCTTTCACTTTTATTTTAAAGATAGAAAGTAATGGTTTGTGGCTGAGTAATTGCAAGAGTGCTGGTCTGTCTTTTTTGTGTGTGTGTGTGTGTGTGTGTGTGTGTGTATA
>WWET01001799.1:51304-71168 GCA_011038615.1 Limnodynastes dumerilii | reverse complement strand
CACACACACACACACATATTCATGTCAACTTAAAGCATTAATACATCAAACATTTTTTGATATTTGTTGCCTAAAACATATTTATGTGTTCTGAAAAAAATACATCTTTCTCACCAATTATCTGCATCAATAATACATATCTAACTAGATATGTATTACTATATAAGTATATGTGAACACAGCATAAATATGAATATAGATGTCAATATTAAAAAATATTATGGGGAAATTAAATAAAAATAAATAAATATATATATATATATATATATATATATATATACACACACACACATACAGACAATATTGTTAGTGTTACCAATACTAGCAACACTTGTATATTATCACTATACATAGACAATAAGATATTTAGAAAATTATTTTCAATTTTTTCCAAAATCTAAAACCTTTGTTTGAAACCTGTCTAATTATCTTGAAACTCCTTTAATTTAATGATTTTGGTTTAAAACATATCCTTGGCTTCTATTATTTGTTTCAACTATAAAAAGTAAGGTATGGTACTTGATATAATGCAAAATAAGTCTAATAAATACAATCTTACAAAACACAAAAACTTTCAAGTATTTTTTAAAAAAAGTTAATGGTTATAAAGACATTTGCTGTCACTTGTAACATCAGTTCCCTAAAGTGTTGATTTTGGACATGATTGTTACAATTTTTAACCGTTGTAAAAACATGGATGCTGGTAGGATATTAAATACAGACGTCTCTTCTTCATTTATATGTATTGTTTAAAGTTATACTGTAACTTATGTGTGACCCTTTGGTTAGTGATATAATACTAATTTATTTATATGTATTATGCTTGTATCAACATTTTATGTGACCTTCCTAAAATATAAAAAAAAATAAAAGCAATAATTGGTTTAAATTATTTGTTATTTGTAATGAATATGAACAGAAATGCTACAGAATGTACACAGAATGTATGCTACAGAAACAAACAGATGTACAACTTTAAGGCAGAAATCACTGTCCATTTGGCAGCTGCATAGTTTTGAAAATACAATGTTAGGGAATTACTTTCATTGCCACAAACAAGCAGAGAAATAGTGTTCTATTTAAAGACATCTACAAATAGATAATTCTGTCGACTGCAGATAACAATCATGTCTATCTAATGAGATTGTTATGCTGTCTTCCATACACAGCGGCTGCGATAGTGACATCTGCAGTCTAAAGTATGCTATTGCATGGTATTGAGAATTAAAACTGTTTGGTAGCACTGTACGGGATGAAGTCACCACTTTTTGAAAATGTTGTTTTCAAAATAGAGAGAGCCAAAAGCTAATTTTCTTCTGTCTTTTTCAAAAATAGCTCTAATTCTAAAATGTTATTAATGAATGGGTATCGGCATTCATTACCCATTCATTCATTTGGAAATCGCCACAGTAGACCCGTTGCACCGGACCTGACAGGTGAGTATTACATGGGAGTTTTTAGGGAGTAGTAGCCTATGGGGAGTCTTAGGGTTAGGCTGCGGGTAGGGGAGTCTTAGGGTCAGGCTGTGGGGGAAGGAGTCTTAGGGTTAGGCTGCTGGGAAGGAGAGTCTTAGGGTCAGGCTGCGGGGAAGGAGAGTCTTAGGTTCAGGCTGCGGGGAAGGGAGTATAAGGGTTAGGCTACGGGGAAGGGAGTATTAGGGTTAGGCTACGGGGAAGGGAGTATTAGGGTTAAGCTACGGGGAGGGGAGTGTTAGGGTAATGGAAGGGGATGATTAAGGTAAGGGTTGGAGTTACATTAATACTCACCATTCGCCGCTGCATCTTCTTTCTTCGGTGATCGATTGCTTCTCCTCGGTAACATTAGTCTGCTGTAGGATTGTGTAAACAAATTCAGGGCTGGAGTGCGAGGATGTATGTTTTCACGTCTCTATTCCCACGTGTTTATCCCCATGAGGGGAATTCATTGTAGGTTCCCACAACTACGTCTACCATTCCATCAGGCCCTTTATATGGACTTTTACACAAGACAGAGAAAGTTCACAGCACTGAGCAGAGTAGGGGAAGACAGGAGGACAGGATGGGAAAGAAGGAAAGAAGACAGAGGGAGCTGACAGGATGTATCTATGCATCTGGTCCAGTTATAATGTGTGATTTGCATAGGGCTATAAGTAAGAAATGGCAGCACTGAAATGCCTAAAACTATTGGGAGCCAATTTTGAACACCGAATTCTTGGAATAAATTCCACTCCGTCTGGAACGGACCACAGAGGTGAGAGGGAAAATGTGCTTGAATACCGTAATACGACGGGAACAGCTGCACTTTGGGCCAGATAAAGAGCTACAGACTAGCGCTGTTCGTGTTTACGCACATCGTAAATACTATGCATTCCCCCGCACACTCCCCGCGATCGGCCGTCATTTCACTGCCTTACGCCTGCAGAACCCTACCCTAACTTACGCAAGCGTAACTACGGCAGGACATAACTACGCGATGGACGTAACTACATAACCCCATACTGTACAATTTAAATGCCCCCCCCCCGTCTGCATTCCGTAACTGGAGCATATTTATGGCTATCGTAATATAGGCATGCCCATTGAGCCGCAATTACGCAAATGTTACGGGAGACCTATTTTCAATTACGGGCGCCATGAGTTACGACAGGAAACATCTGCTAGACGCATGCGCAGAAAGTACTTACAGCCAAAGTTACGCTTACGACCGGCGTAAGTAGTTCTGGATCTGGCCCTTTATGCTTCATGCCATCACTGCAGAGAACAGAGTCTGCCTACAATACCACTATCTTACCGTCATCCCGGCTAAGCATGCCATGGTCACCCGCCACCCCCATATGTCATTCATTTCATGTTAATACCGTATAAGCAGATTAGCCCCTGCCTTTTTACGCACCCGTCTGTTTTAACATATAAATTGATTTATAGCAGCTGAGAGGGGTTTCTGGTCCTCCAAAGGTGCAAAACACATTAGATATGACCCAATATAGGGGCTTTCACGGTTAGAGTTAGGACCACCCCAGCAGAAAGATCTTGATAGTGGCTGATGGCTTATCATATATTTGCAAATGTGTGTAACAGACGTTTTACAATAATAATAATAATAATAATAGGATGGTATTATTAGCTACTAGTTGATGGCAGTGTTGCTGGGGCACTTTTTTTCCTTTCTATTAAAGCTGATTACACACGACCTTCACGCATCTGTTTGTATTAAGCTATAGATTGATTTGAGCAACCACCATGTTGTGTATGGTTATATGAACAGGTCAGGTCACATGACTTGCTCATCTGTTGAAGGAGCCTACGAATCGCAATCCTTAAACCTAAATACCATAGAATCAACGCTGGCATCACCCCTACAACAACATATTCCAACTTGCTGCCTCCACACTGTCCAAACATAGATCATCATTTATATAAGGTTACACTCCCTATCAAGAGATTTGGTAAAGTAAAAGCCTTGTGGTCAGAAATGCCATGGATGATTCTCCAAAGGCAACATCTGGCCCTCGTCAGCCTTTCATCCATCACAAGCGGATCACGAAGCTAACCATACACTGTAGATTTCTATTATGTTACGTCCCCCAGCTATTAAGTGACAGAACAGCTGGAATTTTGCTCAGGAACGTAAAAATCAAACATATCTCTTACATGTGTAAATTGAACCCAAAACGTCCAATTAAATACAAAACTTGGCTCGATACGGAAGCCGATTCCATGGATACGTGAAGTTAAGATGCTGTAAGCGCTCTCCGAGATTCTCACCGCTTTACAAGGTCGCATGTGACTAAATATCGCCATGGCGTGTCTAAAGACATTTTTTTTTTTAGAATGATATTTTTTTGAATATTCTCATTACTTTTTGAAACAGACATCTGTATAAACAATAGGCCCAACGTGTTAACGAGTCGCTGGGGTATTTCCGACACCCAGCACAAAAGCCTTTTTGTCCGGCATGCCTTCGCATCCGTAAAGCCCAACAAACCTTTCACCAGTTTACAACCTGGTATCAGAAATGGGAACGGTTATAGACTGTCTATTAAGTACTTGAAAAAGATCACGTCGTTTCTGGAAGGAGAGCTCGTGATGATATATGGCTCCCTCAGCAGAGGTTAAAGCCTGCATGGGTTTTCACGGGGACAATTTCAGCGCTCTATAACGTTGAGCTTAAATATCAGCTTCAGAGACCAGAGAATTCCCAAATTCAGGTGCAGTGGATTTTACAACAGTCTACGTACAATACGCTGTATGTTTAGGTCCTTCCCTAGCTCGTTGCTCAATAACAATATTTTCTAAAGACTCCTTAAAGAGAGATTGGTGACGAGTCCATATTCAAAGCGTAGTCTATTTTTTCACTGCACGTCCTCTAGCCATCTGCTTCCAGGTTTAAGAGATGCTTTGTGGCCAATTCTTTTCCTTGCTAAGAACCTTTCACTTGCGGTATTAAACTTCCCATCCTGTTTTACAGGTTCACTTTTCATGGAGAACGATTACGAGTCTCTGTAGGCCCCGACTTGCTTAACAATTATGCCATTTTACAACGGTTTTGGTAGCCAGGAAAGCTACGGTTACAGGGAAGTTGGGAATAGGCAAAGTGGAAGAAAAAACTTTCTCAGATGATTTGATACGCCGTAAATTTCCTTTCGTTAACTTTAAACTAGACAAATGTTAATCTATGATTTAATGGCCTCTTTGAAACCGTAACAGGCTTATACCTAGTATATGGATGATGCAGTGCCAACAGAGGGCGCCAACAGGACCTGTGGGGAGGTTATACACGGTTCCAACCATTCTTGTGTAGAGTTTATATAAACAACAATGTGCCCTGTTTTCAACAGAGAGCAAAAGACTGCATGTGGCCCCCACTTTTGTATCCTGTGGCCCCTAGCCTGTGATAATGTCATCATTATTTATAGTTTGTAATATTTTGTTATCGATCCTTTTTGTCTACATACAGCCCCCCTCTCTCTCATTAAACGTATCCTTTGGACGTATTACCAAGAGTAAAGTTGGGCACACATTTATCCCATTTCATAAGGAGAGCATTGCAATAATTAACGCAGGAGAGGATTAGTGCATGAAGGAGAGTTTTTACAGTGTCTTGTGTGAGGCATATCCCCATTTATGAAAGAGGTTTTTTATACCCCGTTCAGATTACCAGCTAAAAGCCAGGGTTTTCATGCAATAGCCGGGTTTCATGAAAACCCCGGATTTTTTCTGGCAATCTGAACGCGAAACTCGGCTCTCTCTAGCCGGGTCTTAGACCCGGCTAAAAAGAAGGGGTTTGCGGAGAGAGCCGGGTCCCGTGGCTCCACTACACAGCGGTGACCAGAGAAATACCGGGTCACCGCTGTCAGTGTGAACGGGCAGCCCGGAGTGTACCAGCAAATCCCCAGGGTTTGAAAACCACGGGGATTTGCAGGGCTGGTAATCTGAACGTGGTATTAGATGCAAAATTGTGTATGTAACAAAATGATGTAACGAGAAAGATTGTATGTGGGGAACAAAGCACAGCTCAAGGTCAGTTCCAACACCAAGACAGAAGTAGAGAGACCAGCACCCTGATTCACACCTAAGAAGCTCCGGCTTCTTAGATGCGTAACTTTTTGAATGTAACTACTGCGCATGCGGTTTCTGTGCGCACCCAACACAGGTGGGTGACTTTTACTTTGTTACTCATGATCCTTGGCTACCACAGTAGAATAACTTAAACATGCTTGAGATAAATATAAGGAGATCCTAAATATCAAATTAAATTGAGGGTAAATAGAGTCTAGGGTCAGTATAGTTATAAATAAACAACTGGGCAGACTGGATGGGCCGTGTGGCTCTTATCAGTCATTTTGGCTCTTATCTGCCGTCACTTTCTATGTGGGATGTCCTATCATTCATACACTTTATACTTTCCAATCGTCTAAACACAAGTTATAACATAGTAATATATATTCACATGTTTAGTTCATCAATGATTATGGTAAATGATGTACTCGCTTCTATAATGTTTCACAGTATTAATAGAATAAGTACATTTATTTATTACTTCATTAATGTAAATGGTTTTTTCCCAACCGTGATCTAACCTCATTTCATAGTCCCAGTACTTGTCACACACCTACCAGTACTTGTCACACACCTACCACTACTTGTCACACACCTACCAGTACTTGTCACACACATAGCAGTACTTGTCACACGCCTACCACTACTTGTCACACACCTACCAGTACTTGTCACACACCTACCACTACTTGTCACACACCTACCGGTACTTGTCACACACCTAGCGGTACTTGTCACACACCTAGCGGTACTTGTCACACACCTAGCGGTACTTGTCACACACCTACCGGTACTTGTCACACACCTACCTGTACTTGTCACACACCTACCAGTACTTGTCACACACCAACCAGTACTTGTCACACACATAGCAGTACTTGTCACACACATAGCAGTACTTGTCACACACATAGCAGTACTTGTCACACACATAGCAGTACTTGTCACACACATAGCAGTACTTGTCACACACATAGCAGTACTTGTCACACACATAGCAGTACTTGTCACACACATAGCAGTACTTGTCACACACATAGCAGTACTTGTCAACACACATACCAGTCCTTGTCACACACATACCAGTGCTTGTCACACACATAGCAGTACTTGTCACACACATACCAGTGTTTGTCACACACATACCAGTGTTTGTCACACACATACCAGTGTTTGTCACACACATACCAGTGTTTGTCACACACATACCAGTGTTTGTCACACACATACCAGTGTTTGTCACACACATACCAGTGTTTGTTACACACGTTCGCCGCTGAGAAAGACCCTTTTTCGAAAGGCCTGTTTTTAACACTCCATTTCCAAGGACAGACCTGAAGCGAAACTTCCTGCCCCACTGTAGACAGGTAAGCGCCGATCTCTATTTTCCCAACCCTGATATGAATCCTCACCCTAACCCTCCCCTTCCATAACCTTAACCCTCCCTTCCCAGCAACCTGACACTAACCTTCCCCTTCTCCGATCTATCGCCTGCCCACAGCCTAACCCTAAGTCTCTTCTTCTCCAATCCATCCCTTCCCCACAGCCTAACCCTAAGTCTCTTCTTCTCCAATCTATCTCCTCCCCACAGTCTCCCCTTCCTGATCCATCCCTTCCTCACAGCCTAACCCTATGTTATCCCTTCTGCCAATCTATCCCCTCACCATGGTCTAACCCTAATCCTAAGTCTCCCCTTCTCCAATCCATCTCCTCCCTGCAGCCTAACCCTAAGACTCCCCTTCTCCCATTCATCCCTTCCCCACAGCCTAACCCTAATTCTCCCCTCTCCCATCTATCCCCTCCCCACATCCTAACCCTAAGTCTTTCCTTCTCCGATCCATCCCCTCCCCACAGCCTAACCCTAAGTCTTTCCTTCTCCGATCCATCACCTCCCCACAGCCTAACCCTAAGTCTCTCCTTCTCCGATCCATCCCCTCCCTACAGCCTAACCCTAAGTCTCTCCTTCTCCGATCCATCCCCTTCCTGCAGCATAACCCGAAGTCTCCCCTTCCTGATTCATCCCTTCCTCATAACCTAACCCTAAGTCTCCCCTTCCCAAAACTATCCCCTCCCCGCTGGATAACCCTAAGACTACCCTACTATATTACATCCCCTCCCCTGCACTAATCTCTTGGTGTGTTGGGAACATCGACTGCTGCCTTCTCAGCATTGGTCTTTTTGACTTTAAGTCATTGTGAGCAAAGTATTGGCACAAAAGGCAAAACAAATATCATGAAGCTAGTTATTTCCTTTCTAAGGATAAACTTATAACACGGGAATCCCTGCTTCGCCGTTTCGTCTATACAGTGGCAGTTAAAGAAGACACTGTAGTATCACTAGAAAAGCATTAACACTGGTACAACAGCGACACCTTGTGACCAGTAAAAGCATTGCAAGGCCTCATTGCAGTTGCAATATTCTGTTTAACTCATCAGTGAACATTTCTGAGCCACATTGATTCAGTCAGAAGAATAAAAAAAATCACGCTCTGATTATAGAAATGTTGTGCATATCATTCCCTATGCAACGCACAGAGGCAAACAAAATGATATGCCACAGTAATATATATAGTAAATTGCGCATTTCAATAGTACAAGACACATTAAGTTGTACAAAATCTAGTTCCCCCTCATATGGCATACACTGGTACTGTGCAGAATATAAACAATTATGAGGGTATTCTATTGGCATAGAATTGGGGCAGCCTCAAACTATAGCAGACCGTTAGGGGTGTCCTAAGGTTTTGTCTCCTCTCGGTTACTGTTAAAGACAGGAATCAGCACAATAGCCCATACCATAGATGGGGGTTCTAAATACCAAGATACATTTAGAGGCTTTAATAAATCTACCCCCTTTTTAATGGTGGAAGAAGCGTATGGACTTATGGGAGACACAATTTACCCATTTTAAGTATATTAACTCAAATTTCAGGAGAGAAAAGCTGGCTACATACAGAAGGGTTATCTGACGATTATTGTGCAGATCACATGATTTCTCAGACATCTCACCAGTGTGTACTCTCCCACAATGCTGCAGAATCATCAGAAACTGCATTGGATCGTGGGAATTGATTTTCGGGAGCTCCTCATTTGACTTTATCAGAGACGTCACAATGTCTGCAGAAAACTTCAGTGTGTACTGACACACGATCTTCACTGCGACAATTCCCATTCATATTTCTGCACAGCGCCACCTTGTGGGTGAGCATATCATTACAGCAAAGGTTTATGGGAAGAATATCTTACCAATAAACAGAAAAACAGAGAGCAGTGTGTATTGGGGCATAAAGCTATAGGTCGGGGCTAGAACCCTTTCTGCAGATTTCATAAGTTTGTTGCATCGGCACTAAATTCATTGTGTATCCAGCGTATACCAACATGAGGCATTCCACTTGTCTGTGTGTAGTGGGGGACAGCGGGCACTTACCTGTTGCGCAGTGATAAGGTAGACAGGTGTCAGAGACGGAGAGACGCTGACTTCACAATCCAGACCAAGGCTGTTGAGGATGCGTGTCAGAACCTCATGCCTCTGGGAGTTGCTCAGCTTTAGGGTATCAAAGATCTCCTTATCATGATCAGGGAGAGAGTCCGGAGCTAGCTCCAACCTAACCTGCAGAGAAAACACAATACCAAACCTATAGTGTAATCAGCAGAATTACTATAAAACCCAGTATTCATTGTATCTGAGGCACAGCGTGTACACCAAATGTGTGCAAGGAAATTATGGCGATAAAGTTTTGCTTTTTTTTTTATTATACTTTTTGTTCACCCATGTGACTTTTAGTAGCTACAAGGGATTCCGATTCCTAAAGTCACTGCAGTGATCCCATCTAAGGAGCGAAGGTCCAATTAAGAAATCTGATTGGATCATAGACCAAAGGATCTGGTGGGATTCGCAACTGCAACTCGCCAAACTAAAGCTGGGCACAACGACTATTGTTCCGATCACATGATAAACAAGGGGTGTGGTTTTACCGTTACTATGCTCGGATTTCTGACGGTTAACATGCCCGCACTGAAAAGACTACAATGTTCACTGTTCAGCGAATTTCTCTCAGCGTCGTTACCGCGACGGCAGTCTAATTGGAGATTGTAATTCCGACATGTTGGTTAGCCATTATTATAGTCCTGACCCTGGGCCGTATTCAGAGATCTGTTTTTTTATGTACGCAATTTTACGCACAAGGCAACACCCACCAACAACCCTGACGTGCTGTCGGCCACTTACGAGTCCCTAGACCACTCTGTTGTTTCCGGGTGTACTTAAGTGCGTATATGTCCTCCTTCCATGCGATTCTTTAAAACCCCGCCTCTCAGCGTTCATTTAAATGCCTCGCCCCACCCACTTTTATGTTCATTTTCCTATGCGCCGGAGATGCCTGTCCCCAAGTGCGATTCACATGTACGTCCGTAATGTACGTAATGTTACTATGCATGCGCAGTTGATCCAATCGTAAAAATACGCACGCACAGATCTCTGAATACGGGTCCCCTAACCCTAACTGGGGAAGAACAATGGGAACCGTCATGAGTACCGGGAACAGTGTAAATATCACAGCAGGAGGGTAAATTTTGGGTTGTCTAAACTAGAACTTCCCTCAGAGTACCCGCTCCGAAATACTTTTTCTAAATTTGAATTCTGTCCAAACAGATACAGAAGACATTACGCTTTGTCTGTATTACTGTCGAAACAGCGATTGCCCAAACAGTAACTACATCGTGTAAACAAGCGTATGGAACGATATTGTGAAAGTGTGCGCTGCAACGATTTCACCTGATCCCTGCAAAGAACACAAAATCGCTTGATCGCATCTTTCCAACGGCTTCGTTTTACCGATCAAACGATCAGATAATGAAAGCTCAACCTAAAATCGTGTTCTCATTGTCAGAAGAGATCTGATTATTTGAGGAACTGTAGTGTGCACTCAGCTTAACCGGACATTAGTGCGCTTACAATGCAACCGTTCCTACTTCTGAAACATATGAGCTATATTGGAAAATCACAAAAGTACATTTAAATTTAGAGGGAACAAATTTACTCGGCACTAAGAGGGAACGCCCACTTGTTAAAACTCAGCCCGCCCCTTGGTGTCATAGGGCCTGATTCAGACTTAAGGAGCTTGAAAATAAGAGAGGAAAGTTACTCCTGAGCTAAACCATGTTGATTGCAGGGAGAGTCAAGTTAATTGTATTCTTTGCATTCAGGGATATATCTAATTGTATTCTTTGCATGCAGAGATATGTCTTTGCATTGCTTACTGCACACAGATAGTGACCAGCTACTATCACACTGTTAGTTAGACTTGGGATATGAAACATCACCTTTCAACTCTAATACTTTTGCAACAGATGAAATATGACTCCCCTGCAATCACCATGGTTTAGCCCAGGAGTAACTTTCCTCTCTTAATTTCAAGCTCCTAATCCCATAGCTCTTAAGTCTGGATGGTGTTAGAATGTGTTCCGATCATGAGGACTGCATGTGAACACCAGCTCTGATGATCTGCAGCCTTCGGCTCCTTTTTGCGTTGACGTCAAATCTGTTGGTTAAGCTGATCATCCATTAGAGCGATTGCTGGCCGGATCATGCAATTAATGAGAGATCGGGCCAATAATCGCTGTAGTGAGCGGACAGGATAGATTTTTCGAATGGCCAATAATCACTCCACAAACGCTCAAGTACGATATTTTAAGCTGAGCCAATTAGCTTTCTGAACAGCTCCCTCTTCTGCAATAGCCTCCCCTTTCTGCTAGGATTATCAGTCCCGGCAGAAGTATATGGTGGGAAATTGTCCCGTTTATCAAGCCACCTCCTTCTGGGATAGATGATCGACCTAGTGTATGGACAGCTTTACAGCTTGTATCACTTGTGTTAGGTGACTATGTTGTTACAACAATTTTTTTTAACTTATTACAAAGATGAAATGTAATATGCGACTCATGTGGTTAGTACTATACCTGGCAGAGGACAGCTTCGCCGCCATTATCTCCATAGGTTTGGTGGATCATCATTAAATCTCGGCTACTATTGTCCAAATAACCCCATTCACCCACCGGATAGCACAGCTCTTCGAACTGCTCTTCGTAGACAAAGCCACCGGCCAGAACATTGAGATGGATCTGGCCACCACTGGGGCTGTCAAAAACCAAAGCCTGGACAGATCCCTGAAGCTCCGATTTCCTCTTTAGAGCCATGTTGCCAAATGTCAGAGAGGAGGACAGCCCCAGGATCTTTCCACCTTGACCCAGGTAAGACATGAACAGTTTGTGAATGTTAGAAGGTATCGGCTCCTCGGTCACTATGACCAATAGCAAGCAGTTATCCATCCATGGTGCCTTGAGGACTTGTTCCTCAGGGAGAGGGTAGACCACATACCTGCAGGAGTCAAAGCACTGGAGAAGAACTGTTCTGACATGTTGAAACCGATCCTGAGATGTGGAGCCACCATACACAAGGACGTTGGGTGGCTTTCCAGTCTTGTTGAGGCTTGAGGCCTCTTTACGATAACTCGTATCTAAATGATCCTCCAGGCTTCCGAAATCATCAGGGAGGTCAGGAATGTTCTCAGCCGAAGCAAACTTCACAGATTCTATGGTACAGCTCTCCAATTCCAGGCACTCGTGGCAGCTAGACAAGTGAAGATGTAGATGTTCTCCACCAGACTCCTCTTTCTTTCTTGGGTCAGTCCCATCATTTAAATTTGGGTTTTGGCTGCACATTTCAGCATTAGGCACCTCAGTGCTCTCAGTCGTCCCCATGACTTCTTGATCCTGTGTCTCTGAAGAAGTTAGCTTTAGCTCATGTGCAGAACTACGTGGAACTGAATGAGGAGCACCTTCCTCCAGCCCGCCTTTCTCAGTCACAGGAGACAGTAGGTGCACGGCTAAAAGGCCATAATAAAAATGTATGGAAAACAACAATTAACTGGAGAAAACACACAAGCATTGATGCATTTACAGAAAATATGGAGGGTGTATGGTTCACAAATCTATATTAATAAATCAAGATCTACAACAAGAAAACAAGGAAAATCATCTGTCAAAGAGAACCTGCTTTTATTGCTCCAAACAGGAGATACAAATTAAAACAAGGACATAGGGCCTGATTCAGACTTAAGAAGGAGCTGGGCCGTGTTCAGAGATCCGTCCGGCGATCGGGACGCAAATATACGCACGGACGGAGCAAGTAACACCCACCAAAACCCCAGTCATTCCCCTTGCTAATCCCTTCCCACAGAGAGTTCCGCCTCCATAGACCAGCTGTGACTTTCCGTGGCCATTGCCGAGTGTATGTGTCCTCCGTCCGTACGTATCCTTGTAATCCCGCCCACTTCCCTTCATTTAAATGCCTCTCCCTGCACCTTTTCTATGTAAATTCCTCCGTGCGTATTTTCCCGTGGAAGTTCCGTGCGGAATTTCCCATGTCCGATTCACAAGTCTGTCCGCTAGGCACTTCCACGCATATAGGTTACGTGAACTGCGTATAAAAAGTTACTACGCATGCGCAGTTGAAACGTACTTAAAAATACGCACGAAAATGGGAGAAGATACGGCTCTCTAAATACGGCCCTAAGAGAGGAAAGTTACTCCTAGATAAACCATGATGATTGCAGGGGAGTCAAATTTAATCTGGTGCAAACAGTATTAGAGTTGAGAGGTGATGTTTCCCAGCCCAAGTATAAATAACAGTGTGATAGTAACGCTGGTCAGTATCTGTGTGCAGTAAGCAATTCAAAGATATATCCCTGCATGCAAAGTATACAATTACCTTCACTCCCCCTGAAATCAACATGGTTTAGCCCAGGAGTAACTCATTTCAAGCACTTAAGTCTGGATCCAGCCCATAATATCTACATGGAGGGTGTCCTGACCTGGTCTGTCACTATGTTGGAGATGTGATCCAAACTGTAACGATTTTTCTCAGCGGTAACCACCTGGTATATACTGAACTGCAAAGATAGATCAGCAACAAGCATCAAGACTTATTCACGACAAAATAAACCCCAAACAATCAATCTAAAAACCAGAGAATTAATTTAATTGTATTCTTTGCATGCTGGGATATATCTTTGAATTGCTTACTGCACACAGATACTGACCAGCTTTACTATTATACTGTTATTTAGACTTGGGCTGGGAAATATCACCTCTCAACACTAGTACTGTTTACAACAGATGAAATATGACTCCCCTGCAATCAACATGGTTTAGCCCAGGTGTGACTTTAAGTTCTTATTTTAAGAAGATTCTTAAGTGTGAATCAGGTCCTTAATTTTAAGCGCCTTCTTAAGTCAGCATCAGGTCCATAGCCTGGGTCTCTACTTTCAGTAAAAGGCAGGGTCCTGGGGGGGTGTCCTTTTTGTTGCATGAAGCCAGATATTCTATTGAAAAGCTGTGAATTTAGTGAATTGAGCATAAATGCACCGCTGCTCCTTGCTGCTCCCTCCCCGTTAGGACATGTAAAGTACCTGCTAGTAAAGTATCCCAATGAATATAATTGTATTGATTATTAATTAGAATTTATAATAATAATACATACACATATTTGACTATGAGCTGCAATATATTAGATGACAACTTTCTGAAAATATTAAATTTGATAAACATAGAAGAATAGAATGTGACGGCAAATAGAAACCGTCAATTCATGTATTTATTTAAACCTCATCTCAGACCTTTTTGGTCCTTTTGTTATATATTTCCCTCAATGAATTGATCTACTGTGGGGTCATGGTTGCTTCACCGAGCCTCCACCCTGCCCCCAAAAGTGACGGTCTATCGGACTGAAATGTTGCCATTTAAAATTATACCTTAACCCATCCAACCACCGACCCCCTTTGATTTACCCGAGCTTTTTCTGGTAGATGCCACATCTAAAACATTTTGGATACACCCCATGGGCCTGATCCAGACCTACGCATGAGAGGTCTCTCCCACGACACTCCCCTTACCTTCCTTTCATTACGCCCGCAATACGCTGTCAGTCAGCAGTGTTTTTTATGGCAATTTTACGCTTACGATCAGCGTTAGATCACCTGCAAGCATAGGTCTGGATCAGGCCCCATGTGTGTATTGTAATACGCTGTCAGTCAGCAGTGTTTTTTATGGCAATTTTACGCTTACGATCAGCGTTAGATCACCTGCAAGCATAGGTCTGGATCAGGCCCCATGTGTGTATTGTAATACGCTGTCAGTCAGCAGTGTTTTTTATGGCAATTTTACGCTTACGATCAGCGTTAGATCACCTGCAAGCATAGGTCTGGATCAGGCCCCATGTGTGTATTGTAATACGCTGTCAGTCAGCAGTGTTTTTTATGGCAATTTTACGCTTACGATCAGCGTTAGATCACCTGCAAGCATAGGTCTGGATCAGGCCCCATGTGTGTATTGTAATACGCTGTCAGTCAGCAGGGGTGTAGGTGGCTGATCTGTCTTTTTTTGAAAGATCACTTTAGGCAGTAAAGCGACATTTGCATTTTTCGCGTGACTGCTGTCTGTGCGACTAGTCCAATGGCAAAATACTTCTTCCTCCTACTCCTAACTCTTCTCTTCTCGCAGCCTAACCTTAACCCTCTCCTAACACTAACCATCCTCATTCAGCAGTCTAACGTTAACCCTTCCCCTCTCTGCAACTGAACCTTAACCCTCATATCCCCGCAGCCTAACCCAAATAATACAGGGAGACCGTTACTCCTTTCATTGTAATCACGGCGGACTCACCCACAATCCTCCTCTCAGACAGAAGTTGTAGTGTTTCGCCCAGGAGCTCACTAAGCAAAATCATCTGACAGAAATATTGCTGGGGGAACTCAGATTTCCACAATCAGATTAGTACACAGAGAGCCTGAAGTGCAGTCATCTGATTGCAAACAAGAGGCCAGATTTACGGAGCTGTGGGGTTTGGAAAAGTGGAGATGTTGCCCATAGCAACCAATCAGATTCTAGCTCTACCTTTCCTATTACATACTAGAGAATGTCATCCAGAATCTGATTGCTATGGGCAACATCTCAGCAGCAATGTAACAAGGCAATGAGAAAGACAAGTCATATGCTTTCTTGTATTAGAAAGACAGAAGTAGTAAGGTCACTTTATAGGTCATTGGTGCGGCGTCACCTGGAATACCGTGACATGTTCTGGATATATCTCCAGAAGGACACAAAGACATTAGAGACTGCAAAGAAGAGCAATTAAAATGGTTCATGATCTGTGTCACACATGCTTGGGATAAATATAAGGAGATCCTGCAACTCAAACTAAATTGAGGGTAAATAGGGTCAGTATAGTTTTAAATAAACAACTGGGCAGACTGGATGGAACATGTGGCTCTTATCTGCCGTCACTTTCTATGTTTCTATGTGAATGAATTCTTAAAGGACGGTCTTAGCCCATCACACTGAAAATCAGATACAACAGAAGACTAGTTTAGAGGACAGATAAACAGTATAATAAACAGTATAGTATGTAGCAGAATAGCAATCTTACAGGTAATCTTCTGAGGCAGTAATCCATTTTCCATCTGCAAGCGATCTTGCATGAACGCTATACCGAGCTCGCTGAAATTATCCACGCTTGCTTCCGCCAGTAACCGCAAGGAGTCTCCATGACAGTGAGCCAGCGGCAAACAATATTCTGACAGGTTTACCTGGAAGAGGAAAGGCAGGAAGAGGAGCGTTAGTGTTTATGGGAGGTCATACTCTGATCACTGTCCTCATTTATCAGTGAGGTCCCACAATGTAACTTACTCAGAGGGTGTGCTTTCAATATCCAATAGTTTAGCAGTGAAATGCGTAGGGTTTTTTTTTTTTAGATTTTTCTCTCAAATAAATCTCTCCTGCTGACCTGTACAATTGAGGGGGTTCCAAAGATGCTCCCTAGATACTAAGGGTTGGATCATGTAAGATAGGGTCGCCGTGCCATCCTAATTTGCATAAGGGTGAGGGTAAATCCTCACCTTTTGCCAGCTGCAGACCCTACCTTAAAATTTAATGATCCAGTAAAAATTTTAATACAACAGAGGAAACAATATCTGCCCGGTTCCAGTAACTAACGTGACAATGGGTCTGATCCAGAGCTACGCTGGCCCGCTGGCCGTAAATACAGCCAGCGTAGCTCTGGAGCACTCCCCCCTGTGGCCGGTGTAGTTACCCACTGTTACGCCGGCTTAAGTCTACCATTATTTCAGTCGGCGTAACAGTAGGTAATTATGCCAGCCACAGGGTCGTAACTACCCTAAATCATTTACTTACCTTCCCCCGCCTTGCTTCCGTAATGGCCCCCTCGCCGTAACTACGCAACAGTTAGGGACGCCTGATCCTAAGGATCGGGTTTCCCTAACTATGCCGGGCAACATCTGCTCGACTCATGCACAGAACGGCAGTAATGCCGATCTTACGTATACGGTCGCCGTAACTAGGTCTGGATCAGCCCCAATGACAGCACAATTTTGGATGTCTCATTGCCGTAATCCTAAAAACAAACATAATTAATAAATATACTTATATGTCATTACCTTGTCCTCTCCATCTCTGCTCCGAGATAGGGCTGAACAGATAACCTTGTCAAAACTTTAGTGCCAGCAGGACCCTCATAGCGTCACGCTCACAAACTACACCCATACCTGCTTACCTCGTTAGCTTACAAAATTAACGGACAGATAGCCAAGGAAATCGCGAAAAGAGCGCACACATTTCCTGGCGATCGGACCAAGCTCCCGCCAGCGCTGTGCCGTCCTAATAGGATTAGCAAAATGGGCCTGATTCAGACTTAAGAAGGAGCTTGAAATTAAGAGAGGAAAGTTACTCCTGGGAAAAACCATGTCGATTGCAGGGGGAGTCATGTTTCATCTGTTGCAAACAGTATTAGAGATGAGAGGTGATGTTTCCCATCCCAAGTCTAAATAACAGTGTGATAGTAAAGCTGGTCAGTATTTGTGTGCAGTAAGCAATTCAAAGATATATCCCTGCATGCAAAGAATACAATTACCTTGACTCCCCCTGAAAACAACATGGTTTTGCCCAGGTGTAACCTTCCTCTCTTAATTTTAAGCTCCTTCCAAAGTCTAAATCAGGCCCAGTGTTTGTAGGATCTTCATGTAAACCAGCTGTTCCGACAATCGGTTGGAACGGTTTCTGGACTGTTTTGTCGGCCTGCAGACAACTTGGTCCTCCATACACACTATAATTATAATAATACTATACTATACAATTATCAGGTCAATCAGATAATATCGGTTGATTGGCCTAATAATTGTATAGTGTCTACCCCGCTGTAAGATGGCCATACACTGAAAGATCATTTTTCCAATCTGAGAGATTCCAATACTTTTGAATGGACTCCCCACTCACTAACAGACTCATCTTCAAGAAGTAAAGGATTGTACAGTGTAGCATGAAGCATGCTAAAAGATCTGTAACAGATCATCTTTCATGTCCACACACTGAAAGACAATTGGTCCAAAAAGTTAAATCTGGTAATTTGAAATATTATCTCTCAGTATTACAGTATAAAATGCTGCCACTATCCTCTTAACTTAATTTACAAATGTACTACACAAATAAAAAAATGTTTTTTAACTTCAGCAGTTTACAATTAGTCTAATGACATGACATGACGACCAGGAAAGGTTGCACAGTGACCACATATTGACATGTTAATCAGGGCTATCTAATCACCTAAAAAGGATCGGCCATTGGGCGGTCAAATCATTCTGGAAATTCTAAAATGATCCAATTACCAAATTGAAACAGTGAAGGTGTATAGAAACCAATGATTTTGGGCCGGATTCAGACTTAATAAAAGGTCTGTTTCAGAGCTGAACTTACACCTTTTTTTTTAGGTGTAAGTATAGACCTGAACAATACCATGTTGAATTGCAAGGGAAGGCAATTTAAATTGTGAAAGCAAAATTATATTTGAAAGGTGAAATTTCTTAGCTCAACTCTGTTTCATAGATTAAACATAAAGCTGTGCAGTATTTAAGTTCTGTGTGCAAAAGCAATGTATTTTCCCAGCAAGTAAAAGATTTAAGATGAATTAGCTCCCCTTACTTTGCAAAATGGTTTAGCCGAGCTGTACAATTGCAGCTGTTTTACCCTTACTCCCAAACTCTGAATCAGCCCCAAAGTGTCTCAATGCATGGAGGCTTAAACCCTGGCCCTTTATTATCATATTATTGCATAGAAAACAAAATGTCCGCCTCCCCTGTAAGATATGTATGAATTTATTATAAGCATGCACTGTATTATTGTGAGTGAGGCTCCCAGGCACCGCCAGACAAGGACTTCCAATAAATCGCCTCCTGTCGCTGTAATAATATTCCCCTGATCAGGTTTCTGTTCCGGCAAAGCCGTTCCACACCGAAGTGCATCCTCCATAACCAAAAACATCAGGACATGAGTTGTAGAACAACCAAAACAAGCCCCGGGTAACCTGATCAAAGTCTTGTCATGTTGCACTGAAGAAGAGGTACAAGACATGCTTCCCGTGCAGTCAGCCTAAAAGTAAACAGGCACAAGTTCTTCCTGTGACTTGATAGGGACATAAGCAGGTAGCCGGCGCTTGAGGATCAAAGCAGAGGAAGCCGGCCTGACCCAAAACAAGAAGCTTTCCCACAACGAGCACCATTGTCTCCTGGGAAGACATCCCTTCTCCTAGCTGGACAGATTACCCCAGACAGTAAAAGCTTTGTGCCACAAGTGCAGAATGGATAGGACAGGCAACCCCAGGGTGGGAAAAAAGTAAATAAACTTCATTGTCCCACAGACTGTCAAACTCAGCAACCATGTGCCTGTCGTCCTTTTCATACATGCCCATGCCCTTAGTCCGCTTAAAAAAAAAAACAAGTGTTTCTTAGCACACACAATACAACATTTGAGGTAAATTAATTTGCAACAAAAATAATATATTTTCTGAGGTAAATTTTTAAATATAAAGAAAAAAACGCACATCTGAGGTAAATTAATATAGAATATGAGGTAAATTCTTAAAAAAAGTGTAGAAACAAGAAAATAGGTTTAAAATATCTTTAATGTGTGCTTTTTTCTAGGAAACAATATTTTTTACATATGTACTTGAAGTGAGCCATTAAGCCATTTCCAAGTTATGTATGGGGAAGCCATTTTGTCTCACAGTAGTAAGGCATGCGTTCATTTATTTAAATATATATAACTTGCTAGCAACTGCTCTATATTAACTTTTACATTTTGTGTGTTTATATATAATATATATATATATATATATAAATATATACATACACACACGCATTCCCCTCGGTCGTACATACTTTGGCGGTTTTACCCTACCTAAACCCTAACAAAACTTTTCCTAAC
>WWET01001799.1:40965-51125 GCA_011038615.1 Limnodynastes dumerilii | reverse complement strand
GTACACACATACAAATACCAGTATTCACCTAGGGGTAAAACCAGACCTATAGGCTTGTTACGTTAGAACACGTAGCGTATTTACGGTAGCGTAATTACTATGCACTCCCCCAGGCATTCACCTCGGTCTTACATACTTTGGCGGTTTTACGCTACCCAAACCCTACCAAAACTTTTCCTAACCTAAGTACTGACGTATGTAATGGATTTACGTACATGACGGCCAAACCCAGCCCTTACTGTCCAATTTAAATGCCTCCCTCTGCCTGCAAAGCGTAACGATGGGTGTCGTATTGCTGTTCAAGTCCCTTCGTTCGTATTTACGCTGATGGTACGTACGTTGGGAGTTACGTGGTGTAACATCTGCCGTGCGTAAGCGCAGTAAATACAAATAGCCAATTGAACGTCATTGGATTTACGCTATGATCCAGCTCAGGATCTGGACCATAGGGCCTGATCCAGACCTACGCATGAGAGCGGAGCGTATTACCGCTCCAGCGTAAAAACTTTCACTCCCACGACACTCCCCTTACCTTCCTTTCAGTACGTCCGCCGAACCCCCCCTCCCCTCCCTCCCGCCCCCCCCGCCGAACCCTACCCTAACTTTTCCATGTGTTCGTACGTATTTTCATAGCGACGCGCTGTTCGTAGCGGACTAAGCACGCCCATACTGTACAATTTAAATCGCTCCCCCCGCCTACATTCCTTAACCCCAGCGTCCGTACGAACTTCGTACTATAAACACGCCCCGTCGTCGGGAAAAAACGCAAACAATACGGACGCCCAAACTGCCGCTACGAAAAGGTCTTGGTACGACTGGAAGTTGTCACTATGCACATGCGCAGTGCGTTTTTTATGGCGATTTTAGGCTTACGATCAGCGTTAGATCGCCTGCGAGCGTAGGTCTGGATCAGGCCCATAGTGTTTATTGTTATAAAGCAGCCATAGGCAATATGATAGCATATATAGACACACACACAATTATAGAGTTTACATCATTTGATTTTAAATTCTGCAAACAGCCAAGGCTCAAAGCAATCATGGAGAACAATTTGCTGGATCAAACAATATATAAAAAAATAACCACAATATTTGACATACAAATAAACAATATATAAAAAAATAACCACAATATTTGACATACAAATGCGCAGTTCCAGACTTCGAACCGGATTCAGATTTAAGAAGCTTTTCCGTGCGTTCCTAATAGATCCGTACGTTAATACAAAATAAGTACGTTTTGCAAAAGTAACGAATTTCGGAACACTTCCGTGTTGTGAAAGTAACCTTATCGTTAGCTCACGTATGTGTGACGGAAGTGAAACGTTCGCAAATACAACCGCACATCTACTATATTACCACGCCCATTTTTTGTTGTTTACATTCCGACTGACGCCTACTTATGTATCATTCCAATTACGCCTCGTAACTCCATGGTCTGCACATGAGCACTAAATAGAAATCACCCCATTTACGCATTTTGCGTTTGTAAATTACCAGACGTCCTTAATTCCGAATACGGTCCTTCTTTAGAATATTTCCCAAAAATAAAAACAACAGGCCGGATTCAGAGGCCCGTACGTTCCGTCAGCGCACATACCCTACGTCCGCCTAAACTCTGTAAGGTGAATGGGAGGGGAGGAGTTGACGACCACGTAATGTTTACAGTAGGGGCTGAGTTTTAGTGTTCCGGGCAGATCAGCGGTTGTTCTGCAATAGCCGCACCAGAGAAGGGAGTGACAGGGGAAATAACTCTGATCTTCCGTAAGGACCGCCTGACCTCCATGCGTATGGAAAATGCCTGGAAGTCTGAATCTGGCAATGTTTATCTTGATTGTATATGATCAGGTAGATATAAAATATATCATTTTCTGTCTAGGGGCCATTTAAACAAAACGATGATCACGATAAATCACGATCTGTCAATTATTACTGCAGATTCTGTGCATTGTACAGTTCTAAATTAATAAACAACTACCAGTAAAAACAAAAACAATATATGAAATGTCACTGCTTCATGTTATGGAAGAAAACGTAGTTAAAATAAATCATTTTAGATTTTAATTTAATCGGAGAGTTGTAGACACTGAATGGCCCATTTTCTGGCTAGTCCTAGCCCCCCCATGTTTATATGAAGAAGGTTCTGCACATATAAGTGAAGGTTTACACAACATCAGCGGGGGAGGAGACACAATGGGTCCCAGCATTGATTACCTTTTCTGAAGAGTGTGATGCTGCTGATAACAATTCACCAGGTAACGAGATACTCTCAGTAATGAAGGCTATTCGCCCCACTCCGAGATTATAATCACTAGGGGATCCCAGTAACAGGTTCCACTTGTTCAAATCTTCTAAGAACTGTAAAAAGGATAATATGGAAAGAAGGTATAAACAAGAGAAAAGATCAATGAGATAAAAAGAATTTTATTATACAAAAAAAAACCACACAAAAATAGATTCTCTGTGCAGATGTTAGATGCACTGGGCTGCATCCAGACTTAAGGAGCTTAAAATTAAGAGCGGAAAGTTACTCCTGGGCTAAACCATGTTGATTGCAGGGGAGTCATATTTCATCTGCTGCAAACAGTATTAGAGTTGAGAGGTGATGTTTCCTATCCCAAGTCTAAATAACAGTGTAATAGTAAAGCTGGTCAGTGTCTGTGTGCAGTAAGCAATTCAAAGATATATCCCTGCATGCAAAGAATACAATTACCTTGACTCCCCCTGAAACTCACATGGTTTTGCCCAGGAGTGACGTTCCTCTCTTAGGGTCTGATTCACACTTAAGAATGAATAAAGGTTCTTAAATATACGCAACTAGTAGCAAGGCAACTCCCTCGACACGCCCCCGGTTTTTGGGTTCTTAAGAGACGTACGAATGCCATAGGGCTCCCTTAACTGCAGGTTTGCATTTGTGTGCGTAAGGCGTCTAATTACGAACGTGACTGCATAACCGCGCCTCCTCTTACTCATTTAAATGCCTCCCTCCACCCAATTCTCCTTATCTGCCGAGTTCATTATTCATGGAACGCCACTTCCTGTGTAAGTTACTATGAACATTAGGTACGTGCTGTTGAATCACATCATTTGCGTTCCTAAGTCCAACGTAGATAGCGTATAAGAGTTACTACGCATCCGCAGTATATCCCTTCCTAAATATACGCACCTAAAACCACACAGATTCTTCACTGTGAATCAGGCCCTTAATTACAAGCTCCTTCTCAAGTCTGGATCCAGCCCATTATTATTAATGATTATGATTATTATTATTATGATTATTATTATTATTATGCATTAGCATGCTTTTTTGGGTTGTTCATTAGACAGTTTTCTATTCTATGATGCTATTATTTTGTACAATATGGGGCTGACACTGAGCAACATGCAGGCAAAAATCACTGCTACAAACAGGTCTGACTCCTTTATGGTAAAAATCGGGCCAGAAGACACCAGTTTAAGTATCCCATATACAATAAGAGTGTGCTATATGGAACTAATAGTAGAGAAATATATAGATATATAGTTTACATCCATATATTAAATAAAGTATATAAACCTATTCTGTTAGCATTCATTTATTTATTGGAGGGGGGAGGCGCCAACTGTGTCAACCCTAATTATACATCACCTAATAAGTCTATTTTTATATTTAATAGTAGACTAAGCAAGGTGTAACATAAAAGACATAAATAACACATAAAACTACATACACAGACCATAGTGCCAACTCTATATGAATATCAGGGAGACTCCCTAAAGAATGGGTGATCTTCCTGACTCCCTGAAGTGTTGGCAAGCTCCTTGATGCTGATTTAGTTTAAGAAGTTAAAGCGGAATAATAAGAGAATTTAGAAACAGTGTTTTCTATTTCCCTGCATTGAAGCCTATGGAGGCGGCCATTTTCATGGAGGCCAAGATGTAATGAAAGACTGGCTGTAATCTAAGACAACATGACTTCAATAATGGAGACAGAAATGAAAAATACACTTTGGTCTCTTGTTAATCAGCTGCAGTGTCATCTACTTTTATTTCTTCTTTAAAGATGAAGAAGTCAGCGGATCCTATTCACAGTCTCCACAATAACGTGGGCTGTGTTTTAAGTGCAACCACGGGCCTCAAGTCACATGGGGGAGATTTGCTGGCTCTCAGGGATACCGGGAGTACTGCCCGAATTTCGGGAGAGTCAGCAACCCTGCAATAAATACTGATGCCGCCATTTTTACTGAGAAATAGTTTTCCTGGCAGCACTAGACACACCCATGGGTGGAGCTATTCACAGAACACACCCCTTTGGTGTCTCGCCTTGATAGTGCTATTTCAATCTCCCTTATATTCATTTGCAAAAGTTGGCTCCCATGACATACACATTCAATTAAAAAAAGACCACACAAAGGACTGTGAAAAGAGTGGTCATAAACAACTGCTAACATGGTAAGTCCCCGGTCCAATGGATGCCTTTATAAATAGAGACAGCTGAAAGTTCCCTTTCGGCTGCTTCTATTTCGAATATCAGCCATTTTAGATTTTTTTTTTTTATGAATGGGTGAGTGGCCTACTCACCCATTCATTTTCACTGCAGACCCACCGCTAGCTCCGGAGTGAGGTGAGTAACCCGGAGACTTTTAGTCTTAGGGAAGGGGGTTAGGGTTAGGCTCTTAGGAAGGGAGTGTTAGGGTTAGGGGGGAAGGGGTGGTCTTAGGGTTAGGCTATAGAGAAGGGAGGGTAAGGCTAGGGAGAAGGGAAGGTTAGGATCAGGCTGCGTGGAAGGGAGGGTTATGGTTAGGGTAATGTAAGGGGAGTGTTAGGGTTAGAATTAGGGAAAGGGTTGGGGGCTCAGAGCTGGCTGGGAGAGAAGGGCCCTAGGGCAGTTCTAAGTGGGGACACACACCCTATGGTAAGATACCACGGATACCCTAAACAAGTATCTAAGAATGCACCAGAATTCTACATGGGATTTAAGTTGTGTAACAGTAGAAAATATTGGAATTACTGTAGACTGTTCTCTCAGCATAAATCGTGAAACCTCGTGTAAAGGGGTACAAAGACTGGAGAGGTAAGTACCTGGGAACGGTCAATGAGGAAGGCTTTGTTGCCCACCTTGAGGCAGAATTTATCATCCCCAGCCCCCTGCAGTTCACTATGGATCTTTTTGCCCTGTTCCTGGTGCTGGGTACAAAACATGAAGGAGCTGTTCCTATGCAGCTGTCGCACACAGCTCCTGATCAGTAATGCATAAGACGACCGTAAGCGCAGCCACATATAGAGGTAGCAGAGGGTAATGAGCATGGCGTTCATACACTCGGAGTGTGGGGTGAGGGGCGCTCAGAGCCCTTGCATCAAGAGATCCCGCATAGGTGACAAATGTTGGGGACCCTGTTGCCCGGTTCTCTGTACATCCAGAATCAAAATCCTGCTCAATGAAACAAAACAAAAATCAACAACAAATGAATAAATAATATAAGATGACATGAAAAGCATTCTAGCATATCCTAGCTCAAACATACACAACCTCGGGCACTCCAGGTGTTGTCAAACTACACATCCCATGATGCTTTGCCAGGTATCGTCTAGGGCCTGTTGGAGCATGTTGGGAGCTGTAGCTTCACAACACCTGGGGTGCCAAAGATTGCCAATGTCTGGTCTCGCTTGTGCTTATAGGACAGTGGTGCTAAAAAATGTATAAACAACCTAGAATGGCCTGAATTTCTTCAGAAATCATAACTGTGTTCAGATAGGTTTGCAAAAAAACAAAAAGATTTATAGATACCGGGGCTGATCCAGAGTTTAGGAGTAAGGGCAAAAGAGGTGCAAGTGTAAGCTCGGCTAAACCATTTTGCAAAGTAAGGGGTGATAATTACCTAACTTTAAATCTTTTGCATGCAGGGAAAATACTTTCCTTTTGCACATAGAAATCAAATACTACATATTTTACATATTTTTTTATGTTTAATCTATATATTCGAGTTGAGTTAAGAAACTTCACCGCTCAATTCCAATTCTGCTTTCACAATTTAAATTTACCTCCCCTTGCCGTTCAACATGGTATGGCTCGGGTGTAGGCAGCTCTGGGTGAGCCCCGCTATGTACCCCAAAAAGACTGGTGTTAAGGAATCTCACACATTAAGGACATAAAAGGGAAATTTCTCATAGTACATGGCCCTCCTCCTTCCTGTCATCACCCCTCTACCTTGTCCTCCTTAATTCCCACCTTCTCTCTCTACTGTCTCTCTCTCTCTCCTTATTCATCTGCTCCTACACACATATCCAGCATCTTTATCTTCCATACTTATTGTTCTGCTATTTTTCTACTGTATTTTATTGTTGCATTGCACTTGGATTGTATTCCTTATTTATTTGAAATTGTACCCCGTCTGTTAATTTTGTTGTATATGTAACTATTGCCTTTGTACGGTACTGCGGATACCATTTGGTGCCTTATAAATAAACTTTAGTAATAATAATATTATTAATAATAATAATAGTAGCTAATTTAATTCTAACCTGTTCCTACTCTTTGTAGTTAAGGTGACAAGTGAACACCAGCTGTTTGCCTTTGACAACTTGCTGCAATTTTGTAGTTAGAGTTCTGCAGACTGTGTTGCCCTAAACATGCATGTCCACGGTTCAACTAGTAGAAGGATGAGGAATTAATAAAAGAAAGAGCTTTCTATACTGGAGTTATCCTTCAAGTTAATCATTTTTGGTGTATTATACATGAATGAAACACAATTAGTTTGCAATTCTTGGAGCGAATTTGAACATGCAAATTATTATAAATTGCAATCTTAGAACAAAAACATATTTTTAGTTATTGCAAATCACTTGTCACACGTTCTTAGGACAACATTTTATGGGAATGCAGGATTTAAGAGAACAAACCTTTAAATAAACAATAGCAACAGTTTTATACATCAGACAGATCAGCCCATGAAATAAATAGTACAGAAATAACACAGACACTGTATAGTGGGGATCATATTAAGACATCATTAGGACCAGCTTACAGAGCATTTTCTTTCTTTGTATTCAATATAGGAAAAGCCACAATGAATGGACTGCAAGTGGCAGAGAAAGGGATTACAGATCCCTGTGACCACATCCATCAAAGCTTATACTAACGTAACAAAAACATAATTCACACCAAACCTGTTTTCTTTCAGTTTTTTGGTCCAACACAAATGTTGCTTTATTGTTGGAATGAACAGTTAATACCCAGTCAGATTTACACACCGGTATATCTTATATAAATTATAGAAATGTATTTGGATCACTTTCAATACAGAAAACAATCATTATAATTCAACTATTTTTATAACCCCGTATTTTTGTATATCTTTAATTAAAAAAAACCAAATAATATATAACTAAATACATGAATAAATAGCTTGCATTGCCCAGATACTGGCTATGTCTGTTTAATGACAACTATGTCATTCATTTATTGAACTGAAAATAAAAGATGTAGCATAGGGTCTTAGATTACATTTGCAAACATTTGATGGATTCCATGTGTCTCACATATTGAAAACATATTCGTTATAGCTAAATAAATCATAGATATTTATATAGGATTTTTCTGCTCCTCTGAATTTCCTCATGCATCACATTCTACAGCAGTCAACCCTGTCCATTGCAACATTAAAACTTAAAGAGCTAAAATAGCTCTACAACAATAAATAACTAATAAATCAGAGTTTAATAGAAGTCACTGACTGTTACACAGCATAAGTGCAATACTTTCTACCAGCTATCCCTATTAGGGCAGTGTCCCAGGATTTAGGGACCCTCTTCCCTCTGTGGTAGGGGTCAGTAGAGACCAACATGCATTTACCAGGCCCCCTGCTGTGTCAGACATAATTGCAACATAGAACTCACATCCACTTCTGAAGAACTGCAGCAGTGAAACCAAACCCAACAGACACACACAACCTTGCTGCGCCTGTCACACAGCGAACACGGCCAGTCACTGCCTGGCACTGTCTCTCGCAGGTAGGCGTCAACTGCTAACTTGTTATCTTACACCCGATTGGGGTATTTCTGACAGGGAACGATTTCTTGCCATCCGATTGGTTAACAGGCTCCAATCAGAAAGCGCAATCAGTAGGACAGTTGCGTTGCATGCTGGAACTTGTAGTGTCTCGACGCTGCCATAGCTTCAAGAGTCACTTATTTCCTTGTCGCTCATTTCTTGGGATTGTGTGTTTAGTAGCCAGTGTTGAGGAACCTGATAGATTTAGTGGTAGTAAAGGGTCACATATTTCTTTTGTTCTTGATATTTGACCAAATAGTACATTTACTCATTGGAAAGACACATATAATATCATAACCACAGACATCTTATACAGAAGTGTTACAAGCTGCTACAGGCAAATCTGACAGCAGCACAAAATGCAGCTGAAGGCTACAAGGAATGGTTTAATGAATGGAATCCAAGTTTCTACTGCTGGCATCACAAATCGTGGGTGTGGGTCCCCCGCTTAGAAAGTCTGATTTTCGACTTAACCCTCCTTTCCTGGCAGCCTGACCCTAACCCTCCTTCCGCTGCAGCCTGACCCTAACCCTCCATCTACCGCAGCTTGACCCTAATCTTCCTTCCCCTGCAGCCTGACCCTAATCCTATCCCTAACTCACACAGATAGTTTACTCACCTGTTCCTGGTCCGGCGATAGCAGCGACGGAGGTGCGGCGGAAGGATATCGCAGACGGCGGAAGGATGACGATAATTGCGAAAGTGAATGGGTAAAGTATGCCGAACGGAATACTCACCCATTCACTAAAAAAGTAGAAAGCGGTAAGTATTCGAAAATGGGACTTTCGAAAAGAAACTTTCGGAAGCCCAATTTTCGCCAATTAGACTTTCGTACCGGAGAGTGTAACCGACAAATCGGTCACGTGTTGCGCATGCACCTGCTCAATCGGCCTGCAAACACACCCATCCGGTATTCCATACCCTCCAACATGACCCCTTCCATTAGGTATAATATACTCCGCACCTGAGCTTTCAACTGTCACTCACCTGGTGAAATGCCTTAACTGATATTTATAAAAATATTTGTCTCTTCAACAAAGCTGGTTACCATAGTAACTGACAGCTCAGGGGCAGAGTATTTTGTACCTAATGCAATGTGTCATGTTGTAGGGTCTGATATTCCAATATTTAGACACTTCCGGCGTGTTCCAACAGTGGGGTGGGTAACAATTGGTCTGTTAACGGAAGCAGCACTCTGCAACTGCTCTGTCTGTTTGGGCTTTATTTCTGCTTATAACTATTTATCTCCTATTGGAACATTTTTACCATTACTTTTAGATTTCATGCCTGAATTGAGTGTATAAGACATAATATATTACAATGTTTATTGTGTGTCATACTATGAATGTATATACTGCTTTTAAAGTTCTTATACTTGTGGGCTGTATTTGCAGATAATGTAGGGATATTTACCTGCCCAGGAATGGGTGAAGTGCTTCCGTGAGGCCGCTAGTCTTCTATTTGCAGGGACAGCCGCTGGATCCAGTATAGACAGTCTCACCTGTATATTTTCTGTGGTTATTTAATATCTACAGACACAGTATTTACCTGTTATTTTGTATTCTATTTAGCCAAGGATTCATGTTGTTCATTGTGACTTTCACCAATATATTGTTGATACACAGGAGATCCCTCCATCTGTATATTTTCGCTGGGTTGTTTTTGGTTTTATAGGGTGTCTTTTGTATGTCTTTTATAATGCATTTAATAAAATGTATCAGTTTTATTGTGATAATTTTATTTTTGGAGTAGAATCGATAGTCAGCTGTGCACCATAAAAAACCTTTCTTTTTCTGGTCCCTCTTGACCATAACTTTGTGAAGTTGACATTCTCTAGGCTTATTGGTTTGCATGCTTTACACATGATTGCCGACTTTTGGCAGCTTCCCTCCGGGAGATCCCAGAGAGAAGCTAGTGACGCGTGCATGGGGCGGGGCTTAATGACGCAGATTATGCAAATCGCGTCATTAGGCTCCGCCCCTGTCTCATACTGACCCGTTTTTACCTGAAATAGGGGTCGGGACGGGGCTTGATGCCGCAAATTGCATCATTAAGTCCCTTCCTGTGCCTAGCAACACTAGTATACTAGTGTTGCTAGGCAGGGGGGCAGGACTTGAGGCCGTGGTTTCAGT
>WWET01001799.1:3140-16246 GCA_011038615.1 Limnodynastes dumerilii | reverse complement strand
TATAATATTTTTTATAATATTTTTCATTTATTTTTTTGTATTTAAAAGACTGTACATGCCCAAATCGAAGAAAGAGGCATATTTACAGCACATGGGGAAGACCGTCTTGGCCAGTTTCCCTGTTCAGGCGACCATCGACTTCTATAATGACGATTCAGAGTCCGAAGAGGAGGAGGAGGATGATGAGATGGACTACTGTAACTATTTCCGCCACTATGAACATTTGCAAGCCAAGGAGTTTGGAAGCAGCACGGAAGAGAATTCAACGTATATGTCCGTCACTAGACAGAGCAGCCAATAAGACTGAGGCATGTCGGGCTAGAAGAAGCCAAAATTCGTCTCAAAATGCAGCTCCACAACCCTTAGCGTTATCATTGGCCAAAGTGAGGAGGAGCTTCGGACTTGTCTCCACCCAACCACCAACAGAGGCGAATAGTCCATCAAGAGCTGGTCGATTCATAATGACCATCGAGATCTGAGGATTTCCAATGTCTCAAGCCAATTTTTTTTTTTTTTTTTTTTACAAATGGAGGGTGAAGAATGGGCCCAAACCAGACTCTTGCTTATGGGCCATTGGCTTATTGATTTTTTGTGACAATCCTGTTTTTGTAGCAGCCTGTGATTAACTCCTGTTTTAGGAAGACTTTAACAGATCTTGTCTTTCTCAAAAAAAAATGGCGGCACAAAATTTAATGACACTATTATCGCACAGAGGGAAAACATCAGGCAGGGACCGTGTTCAGACTTATGCCTGAAAAATGTACGCACGGATTCACAAATATATGCGCCTAAGTTGCAAGTTAACACCCATGACACTCCCCTCGAACTTATGGACTTAAGCTGACTTCGGCCACCATGGGGTGACCTTAACTGTACGTGCGTATATTTATGCTTAAGTTGCTAAGGTAACCGCGCCCATATTAGGCCATTTAAATGCCTCCCCCCCACCACCCACCCACTTTCCCGCGTACGGTGGTCTTGCATGTCACTTCGGACGTATCTCACTAAGCAGGGATGTAAAGTCCGTGCGTAATGGATTTCCGTGCCTAAATCCTACGAAGCTTGCGTATAAAAAGGTACTACACAGGCGCAGATCAACTGTACCTAAAAATACGCACGGGAAAAGTAGCTAAGTGTGAATCCGGTCCCAGATGGGAATAGAGATGTGAATAATGAGGTCTGAACTTTTATGCTCTCTTGAAAATTTCCTTTCTTATTTCAACGTAAAACCAATGAAATATCGTTCTCTGCGCAGTGGATATATGTTTTTATAGAATGGTGTAGGAAAAAACTTGTTTATGAAACTCCGACCTAAAGTAAAAATTGAGCTTAGAACATAATAACCATGGAATCATCAGTCCACACCTCCTAATAAAATCAAATATATGATTCCATTACTAGATTTTTTTTAGTGCAAAGGATTATTAGAGGCGAACTCTGTGTTTTTATCACTTTTATGAGTTATTTTACAAAGAATTGTCAGCTTTTGGATGTTACTCAATTCCCGACAACTTGTTCAATGTAGCCAAGAATCAAGACATGAACAGGGATTTGTAGGTGTTACGAAGGTTTTAGCTCCCTCAGGTGATAATGACATACTGGCTAAAGGCAATATCAATGGGCAATGCACATTTCAATGAAAGATTTCTTGCCCTGAAAATTGAAGCCGTTAGCCTCTTACCTTATTTTTGCACTATATTTTATTTGTAAATATTTTGTATATCATGTATATATTTTTATTGTAAATATTATAATGTATATGGAAATTCACATATTATAGGACTTGTAATAAACAAACTAGAAAATTTGATTTTGTTTTGATTTTTTGTAAAATATTTCTGATAAACATTCAATTCACGACAGAACAGAAATAAAATAATGTGAAAATAAATGTTTAACCATAAAAAATCTTTAAACACTAAAAGGGCAAATGGATGATTTAGTAGTCAGCTGTCTGTTTTTTAAATACCTACTGATGTTAACTTGGGACAGGGGTCCTATCTGTATGAATTTGATGGATTCCCATTGTGTTTACTTACATCCCCACCATCAGGGGCTCTGGTGAAGACCACCGAAGGTAGAATTCGTATCCTGGAGCTACAGTACATCTCACCCTAACCTTCACCCTAACATTAGTAAATCTAGCCCTAAATGTGGGCACACATATGAAATTATCAGATATTGCAAGAGTGTATACCCTCCCACAATCATAATTTGTAGTGATAAGAAAAGTTGCATTAGATGATTTGGTTTTATAAACGGCCTAAAAATCACGATAGTGTTTACGCAAATTCGACCAACTTTTCTGGCAGTCTAATTTTTTTTTCCTTTTTTTAAATTTTATTATTTTTTTATAATTTATATTAAATATGTATAGTTTACAATTACTTTGGTAAAATACGGTACAGAGGCTGTTGGGGGGGTCCCATGCTTGGCCATCCTGCATTAAAAAGTCTGTGGTTCCTAGTGAAGTTACGTTCAAAACCAACAGGACAAAATGGCTTCCTTGACAGTGCAATGGGGATGAATACGATGTAAGCAATATTAAACATATGCATTCATTTATATGTTGATATTTATCATATGCATACATAGGAGTTCAGCGCAAAATCTTCTTAGCATTGATGGACAGCTATTTGCGATCAACATTGTCCCCTCAAGGTGCAATACCAAAGGGGTGTGTCCATTGAATAGCTCCACCCATGGGTGTATCTACTGCTGCCAGGACAACTTTCTCAATAAACTATTTCTAAAGCATTGGTATTTATTGATGGTTGAATTGTCAGTGAGTAAATACTTTAAATGTTATTGTCAAAACTGTGAATAGGATCCACTGACCGTAGATCAGTGCTCCTCAACCTTTTCACCTTTTCTCACCCTCGGCACACCTAAGTCCTTCCCAGAATTCCGCGGCACACCTAAGCCCTTACCAGAATTCCGCGGCACACCTAAGCACTTCCTGGAATTCTGCGGCACACCAAAAGTAAAATATACAAAAAAAAGCAGGAATTACAAAGTACATACACAGATATTACATTATTTTTTATTTGATAAATAAAAAAATCAAATAACTTTATTTTATTTCTTATAACTAATTAACCTATGTTAGCCCCCCCATCGTGTGTCTGCAGCCTCCTCAGTAGCCCCCATCATGTGTCTCCAGCCTCCCTAGTAGTTCCCATTCATGTGTCTGCAGCCTCTCCAGTATAACCAATCGTGTGTCTTTAGCTCTCCAGTATTTCACATTCATGTATCTGCAAGGTCTTCCAGTTTTCTCCTGTTGGAGGCATTGCACCGCGGGACACTTGGCAACATCCCACACTGGTTGAGGAGCACTAACGTAGATTGCGTATATGCTGCATATATACGCAATCTACGTAGCGAAAAGTTATGTAGATTATGTGAAAAAGATACTGCGCATGCGCGGTATCAAATATCGGGAATATACGTCCGGTCTTGTGAATCCGAGCCTAAATCAGCATCAGGGAGATTGCCAACACTTCATGGAGACAGTGAGATCACACACTCTTCAGGGAGTCCCTCATATTCAGGGAGAGTTGGCAACTATGAGTTAACCTTGCTTCTTGCCTCCTGGTACCCTGACTTGAGGGTTAGCTTTGTTGCCTGCCTGCTGGAACACTGACTGGGGCTTTTGGTTGAGTATTGTATGTTCGCTTTATGGTTAAGGGGGGTTCATTCAGTTCCCCAGCACCCCAAGGAAAACAAGTAAATAAATAGTTGTGTGTTTGTTATATTAAACTAAGAACCATACTCTACATTAACCCCTGTGCAGCGTATGCTGGTATGTAAATAAACAATTATGATGCAATGAGTCTGTCACACTCCATAGGAAGGGACAGTAAGGGGTTAACACATACAGATGTGAGGACATGGAGGAAATGGCTGCTGGCAACACTTGAGGGAAGAACAATTCTCTCTGTTTACAAATCATGGTGTAGAAACTCTGGGAGTAAGTCATGGAATTTAGTGAAGCAGAACCATAGCCGGGGGTTGGGTCCATTTACTTTGTACAGCAGGCACCAAAAATGTTATAAAGTTAGCCTCTTAAATCAATCTATCAATTATTGATGAGCCCGACCCCCGTGTTTTGGTTTTGGTTCTAAATCTTTGTTGTGTTGTCATTTAGTAAAGAAAACTCAAACGTTTTGGGTTTTGGGTTTTTATCCGGATTTCTTAAACCAAGAAAACCTGTTTGTGTTGCTACACTGCAATATGGTGTCTGTAAATATATACATAATGATAAACAGCACTAAGGACTGATTTCTGTACGTACGGGGGTCTTAAAGTGCACATGGAAGATAGGAGTAAACTCCCCCGTCACTCTCTTCTCTCTTGTGCGGAGATTTTGTGACTTACGCTGCGTTAAAATCCTTCCACCCCACCTTGGCGGGAGCAGGGTAAGACCAGCCCCTTTGTGCTTAATTCCCATAGGTGTTACTTGTGGTAAATGCACGTAATATCTGGAGGGCGCTCCGGACACCCCACTTACACACTTTGGGCCGTATCCAGACCTACGATGGTACGCTGAGCGGGCTAACGCTCAGCATACCATCGCTTCCCTCCCCCGACACTCCCCCTTGCCCCAGCATATGAACAGTCGCTTACGCTGACTGCAGGCTACCATAACTTCAGCCGGCGTAAGCGACTGTTAATACGCTGGGACGGCGGCGTCGATACATTAACACCGCCCTCCCAGCCTCATTACAATCCCTCCCCCTACACTGAAGCTGTGGACGCCCGATCCACGAACGAGCGTTTACGCAGCTACGACAGGCAACATCTGCCCGGTGCATGCGCAGATCGCCTTTTTAGACGATCTTACGTGTACGCCTGGCATATTAATGCCAGACGACGGATCACGCAAAGAAACAACATCACGTCAGCCGGCGTACAATCAGCTCTAAAGTTAAAGCCACCTGCAGAAAATAGCTGTTAAAAAAGTTTGAACATTGATAAATAAATAAAAATGTCCTAATTTATCCAGAGAAAATAATAATATTATAATGTAACACAGCAGAATAATTGATATCGTGTTATATTATATTAAGACTAAGATTAAATATTGCTTAACCTGCAACAAAAAAAAAAGTGCTCTTTGTTTTTTCTTGACTGTTGGAAAGCGTAACGCAATGTACAGACTGGATAATACGAGTGGCTTCTAACCCCTCCCCAGACAGCACTTACTTTCTCCTGTATATTCTGCTCTTAATAAATAAAAACAGTTCCCATCCATCTTCTCAGCCAAGGGAAGTAGATTTTAAGTGTTCAATAGCTACTTTAAATGTCAGAGGAGACATAAGGAGAGGTGGATGTCACCGGATAGTCAATGACAGATCACTTCCATACAGCTCTCTTTAAGAGATAATGCGATTCTTAACACATTATTGTAACCGCTCTCGCTTCTAGCGTCTGAACGGATTCGCTGCCGGCTGTCTATATTTTCCAAGGGCGGGTTGTAAAGGGTTAAAGCCTGGTTGCTGAATTGTAAGATGTTTTGAAGGGATGTTGCACTTTAGGGTGTCAAATTTTGCACCCCCTAATCCTCTTTCACAAGAGCCCCTCTTCAGTATGGAGGAAGCACTTGGAGGCATTTCATTTCTTGAAGAAGATGATTACAAATATTTTAATGCTGTAATATTAAAGTTATGCAAAGATGCCGTGTTCATAGTGAGATTATTGTTAAATCATGCTCCAGAGTCACTTGTCACAAAGCAGGATAAGTGCTTTGGCCCGGATGATATCCCAAGTAACCCGATGGGGAGCTTCGGCGGTGCAGGGGTGACGTCTGTGGGCCCTTGTATTAGCATGGGCCCCGGTGCCGCTGCACCTGTTGCACCAATGCTAGTTCCGCCCCTGGGTTTAGTAGGCGCCCCTAAGGATCCTGTCCTCAGTCCCCAATGCCACTGACCGACTCATTTTCCTCTGCTAGTAGTTGCGGTGCAATCTTCATGTGCTCATACTACGAATGCACGGATGTGGATCCTCTAGGTCCAGATTTACGCCCTGAAAGTTGGTCCCACGAAGGCAGGACAGAGCGGCGCACTGCATGGTGGGACTGGAGGGGTATTTAAATCATACAGTAAGGGCTTGGTTAGGCCCATATGTATCCAAAGTAGATCTAGGGCCAAATCCAGAGCTACATTTCCATTACGCTTCAAGACGTAGCGTATTTTCTATGCACTCTCCTCGCTCGTATGTACTTTGGCCGTTTTACGTTTGCCAAACCCTACTTTAACGTTACACAGTGTAAGTACTGACGTTTGTAAAGGCTTCACGTACGTAAGTCTTTCAGTCCGCATATACGCAATCTACGTAAGGAAAACGTATGTAGAATACGTTAAAAATTTACTGCACATGCGCAGTAGTAAAACACGCAAAACTCCGGACGTATATATGTTATACGTTTGGGAGTCTGCATATGGTCCCTGGTCCTTAAAGCTCTACCTTTAATAGGCCTGACTGCAGGGGCGGACCTGTCTGGCATATGCGCAGTATGGGAGGAGCATGTACCATGTGGAAGAGTGCTCGCAATTTGAATGAAATGAACATTAATTACAAAAAAATAGCACGTCAGCCGCTTGTCTGAAGGTGATACCCGCTATTGTTAAGATTAGTATATTTTTGCAGGGGGGGAGGGTGAGCCAAAATAGCAAAGAAGCCATATACGCTGACACGGCCTTTCTGGGTCAGATAGGCTTAAACAGTATAATGCCCCTGATTTGCACTGGCAGAATATTGAATTTCCCTCAGCAGAGTGTCATCGATCATGTTCGTCACACGTCACAACGAAGCTTGTCACACATCTGCCTCTCCGACAGTCACATGATCACCTTCACTGCAGGTGAATACTCCCTTGTCTGAGGACAGGTATCCTCAGTCACCTGACTGACAGCAATATAATGTGCACGGTAGTGGCTCCCTCTGACGCCTCTCTCATGATGATGGATGGCTGAAGGGTCACATCTAGTCACCTGGGTCACCGTCTTGATGGTTCACACGGTTGTAATCACAAACTAAAACAACTCCTGACACAGGATAATAATATCCGCCCCCCCCCCCTGATATTTAGAACTAAATGGGGTTTTTTTTTGTGACTTTTTTTTTTTTTTTTTTAATTTTTTTCTTACAGAATGAAGTTAAGTGATAAAATAAAATAGAAACCAGATTTTTTTTTTGTGTTAATGATTTATCAGAAGAAAGTAGTAGTTTGCTGACCGTTATTCTCTAATTTTCTATATAGTATTGAATATTAATTTTTCAATAAATCACTTCTATGCAATTTATTTTAGGCCTAGTTTATGATCAGTTTTTAAGAATTGTAACCTCTGCTGCATTTTTATTTGCTTTAAAAACCAAGGGCGAAAAGGGGAGATGTCCATAACCAGCAGTGAGAGTCTAGCTCTAAAAACTGCTTCTGTTATGTTGACCTACCAACTGTCAATGATTTTTGGATTATACATTATTTCATATTTATTCATATAGGAACGGATCCAGACTTAATAGCGGGAATCCGCATGTAAGGAGATCAAATTCCGCACGCAAGAGTTTAGTGACACTGCCTTCTCACCTGCGTAATTTAGGTGACTTCTGTGACTGTTACCCTACTTTAAGTTCTCTGCAACACATTGCCGTATGCGTGGGATGCGCAGAGCCATAGCTAAAAAAGGGGCAAAAAGGGAAAATAGTGTCCCCAACCTTGAATTAATAACCAGTTTAACCTTATATATGACCTTATTGATGCCCCACTTTGGCTTTGCCCCCTGGGCGACCCCCCCTATTAAACACCCCTAGTTACAGCCTTGCGCAGACACACTGAAGGGCCTAACGCAGTCCATACTGTGCAATTTAAATGCCTCCCCGCACCCATACTGCATATATTATAATGTACGGAGGACTGTCACCGCCAACGTATGGAAGGGTGAATGTACGAAAACGAATTCTGTACATTCAGGTTCCGTTGCGTAACATCTGGTGCTTACGTAAATCAGCTGCAGTTATTAGTTCTGGATCTGGCCCGTAAGAACTGATCTAGAATTCAGAGAAACAGGGACAGAAAGGGTGTGATTTGGGCCCATAGCAAAGAGACGGAGAGAGGTGATGCTTTACAGCTTTCTAGAGTGAGCATTAAATTATCGGTTGATTATGCCAAAAATCGCTGCAATGCATGGCCAGGATTTTTAAAACGCCCAATAATCAAACCAGAAACGCTCTTGTACGATTATTTTATCTTTTGACACGCTTAAAAAAATATTGGGCGCTAGCCAATCAGCTCACTGAACAAATCTCCCTTCTGCTAGGATTATTGGTCCCAGCAGGAGAGGTGTATGGCACCTATAACGGAACCTTTCCTTGGAAGGAAATATCCCGTTTATCGGGCCACCTCCTGCTGTGATCGATAATCGTTCAAGTGTATGGTCAGCTTACGTTAGAGTTTAATAATAAAGCTGTTTAGTGTTTGTGTGCAATAAGTGTATGTCCCCAAGTGCGATTCACAAGTCCGAGCCTAAAGCTCTAATGTGCGTATAATCTACGCATTTTACGTAAATAAAGTTACTACGCATGCGCAGTTGATCTGATCCTAAAAATACGCATGCAAATTCACGTGAAAACGGATCTGAGAATACGGTCCATTATAATTATATTTATTATTATTTTATTTTTTTTATCGATTTTATTGTTTTTTCCTTTAAAAGACAGATACACGCATACTGTACACCAGGGTTACCAACTCTCCCAAAATATCCTGGAGACTCCCGAAATGTATCCAAATCGCATCCTGAAGCCCTGTCCCCTGTCCAGCATCACTGCTATAGTGTTCCTGAGGTGGGTGGGGCTTCATGACAAAAATGTTCATCAAGTCCCGCCCAATTCCTAGAAACTCTAGCAATTGCTGTAGTGACAGACAAGGGGCGGGACTTGATCTAATTTTCATCATCAAGCCCCGCCTACCACAAGAACTCTAAAGAAGTGATGCTGGACTGAGGACAGGACTTCAGGATGTGATTTGAATAAATCGCGGCATTAAGCCTTGCCCCCATACTGACATCTGATCTCCTAGAGGGAAGAAATAAAAAGTAAGCAACCCTGACCTATTCATATTAAATATTATACAGAAAGGGGGAAAAAATTGGTGCACATGGAGAATGTTTATATCATCATTAAATAAAATAGATACTGTATAAATACAGAAAATAAATTATACAAAAGAAAAAAAAAACATTATTAAAGGTCTCTTTAAGACTCAAAACAGCCACCTGTTATATATTTTTTTTAATTGTTTGGAAAATGTATAATCTATCATTTAAAATGGTGAATAAAAATTATGTGTAATTACCAAAAATATCTAGTATTATAAATGATTTAGCAAGAATAATAATAATACCTACATTTTGTTATTATTTTTATTATCTATTTTTATTTAATAATAATAATAACATATTATTTTTGGTCAAATAAAACAAACTATTTACTGGGTAACATTTCAGTAAATCCTGTCTCCAAGTACACTAACTTTACTAGGTGACACTTTTAACAAAAATAATTTTAAAAATATATATTTTCCCCAAAATAACATAATAATAATAATAATACTTGTTATTATTATTTTAATATTATTTCAATATTTTAATAATATTAATCTATTTATAATTTTTGCAAGATAATAATAATTGTTTTTATTATAATTATTATTATTTAGCAAAAATTAAAAATAAATTAATAACATGATATAACTATTAGTATTCTTTTTTCTGAGTATTTTATTCAAGTTAACTGTTAATATATATATTTACATATATATATATATCTATCTATCTATCTATCTATCTATCTATCTATCTATCTATCTATCTATCTATCTATCTATCTATCTATCTATCTATCTATCATAAATAAATACATACATACATATATATATATATCACTGCCCCTTGCCCCCTATAAAACTGTATTTGATCCTTGAAAATGCATCTCCCAGCATGTTTTCTCTGTGTAATCTTTGCTGCATCCACAGATAACCAGAAGGTCATGAGGTGAAAATGAGGACAGGTTTGTGAGCAGGCTCTGGGTAAATCATTAGATAGCTGTGTCTTAGCCTATATGTCTGGTCTGAGCACAGATTGCTGTAGAAGTGACAGATTATTGTTATGTAGTGAGAGATTTGTGCCACTCACTGGTCAGCTGGTGACATTAGCCTTCCAAGACATCAGCAACTAGATAGAGCCAATGAAAGCCAGTGCATAAGACAACAAAACAACATCTACAACTTAACTCCTTATGCTCTGCAAGGACACCCAGAAGAGTAATACCCCTTTCACATCACCACCAAAAACCTGGGTTTTTCATCAAAAACCCGGCATTTTGCAAAAATCCGGGTTTTTGGTGGTGATGTGAAACCGCCACTTCCGGGAGACCCGAGAGACCCGGGACTTGAACACGGGAAAAAAGAAGTGTTTTTCCCGTGTTCAACCCAGGAAGGGAGGCAATGTGAAAGGACCAGGGTTGTTTTCAACCCGGGTCTTTCACTTTGCCTCCCGATTGGTTCAGATTTGTCTACTGTTGTTATGGCAACAGTAAACAAACCTGTTTCTACCGTGTAGCGTTAAAAAGACATCATTAAATACCGCTAATTAATAAAAAAAAATTACCGCTAATTGTTTAAAGTAAAAAAATAATGAAAAGAGTTAACAGACTTACCGGCCCGGGGGTATTCAGGACATCCGGAGGGACATCGGAGAGCGCACCGGATCATCTCAGCCTGCCGCAGGACGCATAATGGAGCCTGCGGTGATCGCAATGACCCTAATGTTACACCGCANAAGCAGTGCCCGCCAGTGTCCTGAATACCCCCGGGCCGGTAAGTCTGTTAACTCTTTTCATTATTTTTTTACTTTAAACAATTAGCGGTAATTTTTTTTATTAATTAGCGGTATTTAATGATGATTTTTTTATAGGGGGGCATTAAATGTTTAGTTTTTTAAGGGTAGGGGCAGCTGAGCATGCTGATGATTGTAGCACTACTAGCATCAGCATGCTCTTCAGCGTTTAAAATCCACTAAAACCAGTGAAAACTTCCTGGTGATGTGAAAGGGTCAGACGCAGGAATTTCCCGGGTTTTTGGTGGACTTATAACGCTGCCATGTGAAACACACGGCACTGCTCCCAGAAGAGACCCGGGTACAAAATACTGGGTTTTTCTGGGAGGGTGATGTGAAAGCGGTATAAGACAGGACTAGATCGTGACATTCTCAGCGCAAATCTGGTGCTTCCGGCTTTTAGATACAGCTTCCAACTTGGGAGAGGGTTGTGCTTGAAAGTGGGAAAGATTTATGATTCTATTTACTTACTTTTTGAACGTTACTTTCCTAAACCAGACTTGCTTCTCCTCGCAGCGATCGTGCCAACCCTGTTCACATTATTTACAATGAGCCACATCCTAAGCTAAGTACGCTAGCCGGTGACGTAAAATCGCCTATTTGTATTTACTGCGCATGCACGCGGCAGATATTACGCCACGTAACTCCTAACGTACGTACCATCAGCGTAAAAACAAACGAAGGGGCGGGGGCATCAAACCAACACCCGTAATTACGCTTTGTAGGCGGAGGGAGGCATTTAAATTGGACAGTATGGGCTGGGTTTGGTCTTCATGTGCGTAAATCCATTACATATTTCAGTACTTACGTTATGAAAAGTTACGGTAGGGTTTGGGCAGCATAAAATGGTCAAAGTACATATGAGTGAGGGGAGTGCATAGAACTTACACTAGCATAACTACGCTACGCGTTCTAGCGTAACTCGCCCGTAGGTCTGGATTTATCCCAATGTTCGTAGATTGGTTTTCGGAATGAAATAAAGACCGAATGAAGTGCCGGCGCCTGAATATTTAAAAAAAAAAAAGAAAAATCCTAAACCCCCCCCCCTGGAAAATCTGAAGGGGTGTGGCTTCGTGATCATGGGTTTAGAAGGGGCGTGGCTTCACAGGTAAGCAGGAGAATTCCCACCACAGATCTGTAAACACTATATATTTATATATTTTGAAATATATTATGGGATTGGCACATACTATAATATAAAGGGATATATAATGGGTCTGGAAATGGCACATAGTATTATATAATGGGATATATTATGGGTCTGGGTATTGCACATAATATTATATAATGGGATATACTATGGGTCTGGGAATGGCACATACTATAATATAAATAGGATATAATAGGGGTCTGGGAATGGCACATACTATAATAAAAATAATAAATATTTAAGCATGAGACATTCCCTAAACATTCCACATATGTCATAGTGTTGACCATCTCTAGGCCTCTAATATACCTCACATGTATTACAAGCATTTGGAATCCCCTCCCCCTGCGTTTTCCTCTGATGTTACATTCTGTTTCACGTTTGTATGTATATGACATTGTGTGACTGTGCTCCGGAATACTTACAGCGTTTGTATAATTTATCTCAGTTGGGATTTTATTGCAGAACTTAAAATATTTAACAGCAATCAACGGGTCGTTTTGATCTGTGAATCCGCTCTGAATGCTGAAGTAGACGGAACGCTCTGCACAGTCAGTCATCTCTAGCTCAGCCTAACGGGAATTGCATGTGCTTGGAAGTGGAGGATAAATCCAGACATTTGTATTGCGTTCCTTGTTCATGTTGCAGCAGATGGCTGTACGGTTCTTTGTAAACAGGGAGAATAAACATATAAACATGCAGAATATGTAATAGTTACATTTCAGATGTGAATGTCTGGACACCACAAAACCCTTTTTATTGTTTGGGAGACTCACAAAATTTAGGCACCACTCCCAAAATCACAGATGAGAAATAAAGAATTGACTAACATAAGTTGTCAGAGAAGAAAAATCAAATACACTGTTTGTAATACGATCTAAAGTGATAAAACCCATAGGCAGAGAAGAAAGAGAGAGAGAGAGACAGAGAGAGAGGGATAAAGAGAGAGAGACAGAGAGAAAGACAGAGAGAGAGAGAAAGAGATAGAGAGAAAGACAGGGAGGAAGAGAGAGAGAGACAGAGAGAAAGGGAGAGAGAGAGAGAGAGAGAAAGAGAGAGAG
>WWET01001798.1:277172-299454 GCA_011038615.1 Limnodynastes dumerilii | reverse complement strand
GGGACAAGGGGGAGTGTCGGGGGAGGGAAGCGATGGTACGCTGAGTGTTAGAACGCTCAGGGTAACATCGTAGCTTTGGATCAGGCCCTGTGTGGAAATAGAAGCTATGTGTTCCAGGCTCTGATTGGAGAGGAGTATGGCGCCTCCTGCATCCCCGCGCTGATCGATGGCGAAGAGTTTGAGACGATCCTCCACGTGGCTGAGGAGCGCAGAGACTGCACTAAGGCCCTCCAAACGTGGTACCACCGAGATGAAAACGCCGTCCCACCGGTGTATAACCTGCTGGATAGTGAAGAGGCGTCCAGCCACAGCCAGGAACAGGTACCAGCAATCATTTTATTTTTTGCAATTTCTCTCTCTCTCTATTTCTCTCTATCTCTCTCCCTTTATTTCTCTCTTTCTCTCTCTCATTTCTCTCTCTCTCTATTTCTCTCTATCTCTCTCCCTTTATTTCTCTCTCTCTCTCTCTCTCTTTCTCTCTTATTTCCTGCTCTCTCTATTTCTCTCTCTCTCTTTCCACTCTCTCTCTCCTCTCATTCTCTCTCTATTTCTCTCTCTCTCTCTATTTCTCTCTCTCTCTCTCTATTTCTCTCTCTCTCTCTATTTCTCTCTCTCTCTCTCTCTCTCTCTATATATATATATAACGTGTCTGTGAGCTGTGAATTAAGCAGTGAAACACTGGAATCAATCTTTGTGATTTCCGATGTCATGACAGTGTGAGTAATAGGGAGCAGAGTCTGTCAACATTCCGTAAACCAAAATGAAGAATGTTTACACACTCGTCTTAAGAAATAGATGACAACAACTCATATCCGGAGCCCTCAGCATCCAGTGTGATATCTCCCTCCTGTCTTTTTCTGTTGCATCAACGCTCTGCTATTAAAAGCATTTGAAGTTGAGTCAAACAGTTTATGAAATACTTTTATTGTCTACTGCGCAAAACGAAAAATAATCAAAACCGCAGATTTTTCTGTGATGACTGAGCAGTTCTGACGTATGACCTATGACGTATGACCTATGACGTATGACCTATGACGTATCACGTATGACCTATGTATGACGTATGACGTATGACCTATGACCTATCACGTATGACCTATGTATGACGTATGACCTATAACGTATGACATATTGGAAAGCGCCTCATCAGAGGTATTGCGTCTGGCTTCTGACAAGGTGCCACCAGGGACCACCTTCTTATTTCACCTGACACAGACATATAATATCAATGGACCCGATCCGGATCTAATAGGGACAATTTTCCAAAATCTGTGTGTGGAGAAAGACCCCAATCTTTTAAGTGCGCACCCAACAAACTTCCAATACGTATCTGGATCTGGGGCAGCGCGGTGGCTCAGTGACTAGCATTGTGTCTCACAGCATTGAGGTCATGAGTTTGATTCCTGGACTAAGCCTTATCTGTGTGGAGTGTGTATGCTCTCCCTGTGTCTGTGTGGGCTTCCTCCGGATTCTCCGCTTTCCTCCCACACTCCAAAAACATGCTGGTAGATTGTAGATGTGTGTGTGCGCGATTCTCATTTCCGCACCAGACTCATTGTAAGTGAAGCTGGTGAATATACGTTCAGGAAGGATCCTGCAATGGGAAATGCTAAATTGCAAATTAGGAGATCTCCACAGCGGGAAAGTCCACTAATATTAAATGGTTATACGGAACATACACTGAGAGCAGGAGAACAAGTGATTCACAGGTAAGAATCTGGGTGGTTTTAGGTGCGTATATTTAGGGAGGGATATACTGTGCAGTCGTAGTAACTTTTATGCGCTATCTACGTTGGACTTAGGGATGCAAATGCCGTGATTCAACTGTAAGAACCTAAAGTCTCTAGTTTCATAGTAGCTTACGCTGGAAGGGGCGTGTCGTGAATAATGAACTCGCCAGATAAGAAGATTGGGTGGAGGGTGGTTTTTAAATGAGCAAATGAAGGTTCACGTTCGTAATTAGATTCCCTACGCAGACACATGTGAACCTAAGGGAGCCCCATGGCACTCGTCTCTTAAGAACCTGAAAACGGGGGGCGTGCTGAGAGAGTCGCCTTGCTACTAGTTGCGTATATTTAGGAACCTAGCGTGTTCTTAGCTCTGGATCAGGCCCTATGAAACTAAACCTTGGGCCAATTTGTAAAATAACGTTGGATTTTGCTACAGATATACAGAAAACGTGTTTTATTTTTGCATTGAGATTTGACTCTAATGACGGTTTAAACTGGATGAATTTGTAGTTCAGCATGAGGGAAATTTAATTAGACAGTGATGAAGAGAGAGAACTATGTGTCTGCTTAGAGACTGTTGATTACCAACATCTCCCACTGCTTCTTTTAATAGGACGCTCTGTGTCTGGAAGCTGTGTGGATCTCACATCTGTTTGCTCCTTCCTTTTGGGTATTACAGATAATGTTGAATCATAATTAGCGATACAGTCACCTGATTAGCGTTACTCTCTATTTGTTGCGTTTCTGCTTTGATTAAAATTTCAAATGACGAAATCTGTAAAAAGTCGCTCTAGAAAGTCAAGATTTATTTTAAGAATAATGAATTAAATTCTTAAAATGTATTTTTTTTAACACGTTATATTTAAAAAAATGAAAAACAACATAATACTCCAGGGCCAGATTTACAAAGCTGTGGGATAGGAAAAGTGGAGATGTTGCCCATAGCAACCAATCAGATTCTAGCTGACATTCTCTAGTATGTAATAGGAAAGTGAGAGCTAGAATCTGATTGGTTGCTATGGGCTTTGGAGCATATGCTACTTGATGTGATGATTTATTTTGCAATGTGTAAGCCCGGAGTGCCCTCCCTGCCTTCCACCGGTCACCGCTCTGCAGACGCACCCCCTCCCAAGTAATGGAACAGACCAGTCATTTGCAGAACAGATGCGGTACAGCCCCCGCTCTGTAACAGCACTGGCGCATATGCGCAGGATGGATGCTCTGCGTGGATACGTGGCTGTCCTCTACGGGGTGCAGTTGTACCCTATCTTGATGCATGGCACCTCATGTGGGTGCAATAATCCGTTGTTGGGCCACGTACAGTATACCTACCCAATACCCGGTGCACTCACTATGATGATGATTTTCAATGTGATGTGTCCGCACATGTGATGGAAGATGGCACACATTGTATATGACTTTTAACCACTAAATATAACTAAATTGTTCTCCGTTATGAATTTAGGGGCCACAAGTGGCCAAACAGTCGTGTCCTCGCTCAACTTGGCGATCAAGAACAGATTGTGCAAATATGAGGGGAAAGTCACAATGGACCTGATTCACCCTGTAGAATAGGCATATTTTTAGGTGTGTATATTTAGAAGGGATATACTGTGCAGGCGTAGTAACCTAATATACGCAATTTACGTAGGAGTTAAGAATGGGAGGGCTCTGGATCACCGTTATGAATCTATATCTTCTAGGTTCCTAGGGATATATTTACTAAAGACGATTTTGGCTGGCGATTATGAATTGCCAGCCATCGCCGCGATTTTCCCTTGATTTTTTTTTCAAAAATCGCGGGATTCACTAAGGGGCACTTTTCTTAGGCGATTTTTAATCACCTGCAAGAAGCGTCACTTTAGCAAGGGGTAAATCGCTGTGCTTCTCTATTGAAAAGCATCGCGATTTTCCCTTTAAAAAATCGCTGTCGCTGTGTGGGAAAAAAAATAAGCCAAGCGCAGCATGCTTGAAAGGCTTAGCCAGGCTGCGCTGATAGAACTACAAGGCTCAGCATTGCTTAGCCTTGTAGTGCCCCTTAGTGAATCCCGCGATTTTTGGAAAAAAATCACGGGAAAATCGCGGCAATGGCTGGCAATTCATAATCGCCAGCCAAAATCATCTTTAGTAAATATACCCCTAGGAACCTAGAAGAAATAGGTTCATAACGGTGATTCAGAGCTGTCCCATTCTTAAGTCCTACGTAAATTGCGTATATTAGGTTACTACGCCTGCACAGTATATCCCTTCTAAATATACACACCTAAAAATATGCCTATTCTACAGGGTGAATCAGGTCCATTGTGACTTTCCCCTCATATTTGCACAATCTGTTCTTGATCGCCAAGTTGAGCGAGGACACGACTGTTTGACCACTTGTGGCCCCTAAATTCATAACAGAGAGCAATTTAGTTATATTTAGTGGTTAAAAGTCATATACAATGTGTGCCATCTTCCATCACATGTGCGGACACATCACATTGAAAATCATCATCATAGTGAGTGCACCGGGTATTGGGTAGGTATACTGTACGTGGCCCAACAACGGATTATTGCACCCACATGAGGTGCCATGCATCAAGATAGGGTACAACTGCACCCCGTAGAGGACAGCCACGTATCCACGCAGAGCATCCATCCTGCGCATATGCGCCAGTGCTGTTACAGAGCGGGGGCTGTACCGCATCTGTTCTGCAAATGACTGGTCTGTTCCATTACTTGGGAGGGGGTGCGTCTGCAGAGCGGTGACCGGTGGAAGGCAGGGAGGGCACTCCGGGCTTACACATTGCAAAATAAATCATCACATCAAGTAGCATATGCTCCAAAGCCCATAGCAACCAATCAGATTCTAGCTGACATTCTCTAGTATGTCATAGAAAGTGAGAGCTAGAATCTGATTGGTTGCTATGGGCTTTGGAGCATATGCTACTTGATGTGATGATTTATTTTGCAATGTGTAAGCCCGGAGTGCCCTCCCTGCCCCCTCCACCGGTCACCGCTCTGCAGACGCCCCCCCTTCCCAAGCAATGGAACAGACCAGTCATTTGCAGAACAGATGCGGTACAGCCCCCGCTCTGTAACAGCACTGGATCTTGATGCATGGCACCTTATGTGGGTGCAATAATCCGATGTTGGGCCAAGTACAGTATACCTACCCAATACCCTGTGCACTCACTATGATGATGATTTTCAATGTGATGTGTCTGCACATGTGATGGAAGATGGCACACCTTGTATATGACTTTTAACCACTAAATATAACTAAATTGCTCTCTGTTATGAATTTAGGGGCCACAAGTGGTCAAACAGTCGTGTCCTCGCTCAACTTGGCGATCAAGAACAGATTGTGCAAATATGAGGGGAAAGTCACAATGGACCTGATTCACCCTGTAGAATAGGCATATTTTTAGGTGTGTATATTTAGAAGGGATATACTGTGCAGGCGTAGTAACCTAATATACGCAATTTACGTAGGACTTAAGAATGGGACAGCTCTGAATCACCGTTATGAACCTATTTCTTCTAGGTTCCTAGGGGTATATTTACTAAAGATGATTTTGGCTGGCGATTATGAATTGCCAGCCATTGCCGCGATTTTCCCGTGATTTTTTTCCAAAAATCGCGGGATTCACTAAGGGGCACTTTTCTTAGGCGATTTTTAATCACCTGTGAGAAGCTTCACTTTAGCAAGGGGTAAATCGCTGTGCTTCTCTATTGAAAAGCATCGCGATTTTCCCTTTAAAAAATCGCTGTCGCTGTGTGGGAAAAAAAATAAGCCAAGCGCAGCATGCTTGAAAGGCTTAGCCAGGCTGCGCTGATAGAACTACAAGGCTCAGCATTGCTTAGCCTTGTAGTTATATCAGCGTCAGCATGGTAAGGTGTCTACCCATGCTGCGCTGTGTGTGGTGTTTGTAAAAAAATAAACCAGCACAAAACAGACATTAGTACAATAATATACGTGTGTAAAATAAACATTTACACTGCCTGATAATGCCCCCAATGTGTGCACTTCCCTCCAGTGGCCACCGTGTATTATAATAAATGTGTCTGAATGTATTGTGTGGTGCAGAAAAAGAATTAAAAAATTTGTCACTCACCGTTTTGCTGTCATCATTCTTGGGACTAATTGCTTGGAGTTTCCTTGGAATCTTCTCCAGTTGCTTGTAGAATCTTCTCCGGTTGCTAGAAGTGGCATCTCCGGTCCTCTCTTCAGCTCCTCGGACTCTTCAGAACTTGACCCGACGACAGCCTCCTTTCTCTTCTTCCGAGGCGCTCCTAATGACCATTCGGTCGCTGGAGGGCAGCCTTTTATAGAAATGATGACGTAAGTTACATTAGGGGTTCTAGTGTTTCTGACGTCATTTCTATAAAAGGCTGCCCCCTAGTGACCGAATGGTCATTAGGAGCGCAGTGGAAAAAGGAGGAAGGATCCTGTCGCCGGGTCAAGTCCTGAAGTGTCCGAGGAGCTGAAGAGTGATGTCACTTCTAGCAACCGTGAATACGGCACCTTTAGTGAATTCGGCGACCTGTATTTTTTGTATGCCAAACATATGGACGATTTTTGTCGAGTCGAATTTGCTAAAGGGTAAATTCCCGGGAGTTGAGGCGATTTGGCCAAACTCGAGCTTTGTAAATATACCCCCTAGTGACTTAAGAAGGAAGGACCATGCCGGGAAAACTTAGGAACGAAGATAAGAAGATTGGGTGGAGGGAGGCATTATAGGCGCGGTTAGGCAAAAACATTCTTAAGTAGCCGCCCTACGCACACAACTACGAACCTAAAGATAAGGGCACCAATGGCATTCGTAAGTCAGTTAAGAAGTTGAAAACCGTGTCAGGGGAGTCGTCTTGCTACTTGTTGCATATAATTAAGAACCTAAATCTTTCTTAAGTGTGAATCAGGTCTGGTGTGTCCACAGACAATGAGGACATAGGTTATAGTTACTGTATGTATGGGTAACGCGATGTCAGACAGGTTTTGATGTTGTTGTAGCTTTGTGGTATTGGGTGCAGCAGAAATTTGAGGTATCGTAAAGGTGAAGAGGTTCTGGTCAGAGAACTTCATAAGAAGAAGAGAAGATCCATGGAGAAACCATAGGAAGAGACACCGCGTCTGGGTGAGACCAGAAGATTGCAGCATTTTTGGACCCACCAAAATTTTCAGTTCAGCCGGAGATCCCAAGATCTGACGCAGGAAACTGACTGTAATTAAATCGGAAGATGTGACGTGACCCTTCACAGCATAACACCCTGCGACCCCTAGACTGCCAATAATTGATCATTAGCTTATCCCTCTCCTTTATTGGAAGACTTTCCCCTTTAATGCAAGAACATAAAACTACGCCACAAAACTGTGCAATCATATATTGAATATTTACTCCAATCTGAGCTATGTTACAGCTCTTAGATTATTCCAATCAATCACTCGTGTTAATGATTTACAGAATTGAAGTTAGTTTGTACACATCATAACTACTGTAATTATCTGGTGCTCTAGAACGCAGGGAATACAGGAAGCGCTATTTATACTAAAGGCTTTTATAACCTTCTTTTAATTACGCTTGCAGTGTTTAAAGCCTGGAATCCAGCACTTCAGTGATAAGCGCACAATCATTTGTGTAACATTTAAGTTCTTAGAAAGGAAGATGAGTATTAATTTTGTTTAGTTAAAACAAGCTTTGCTTTTGAACAGCAGGTGGTAATTGAAACAAAACAAGGCCTCATTAGGAGAGCGTCTGGCGCCCGTGATACAAACAGAGCACTCTACGAAACTCCAAACACAAGAGCCCTGGAATAAAGTGGTCATCATCTAATTAACAGAACATGTTTTAATTACCGGGTAAACCATGCAGCGCTGTGTGTCAATTTAACTGATGTGCTAAATGCCAGTTTACAATATCAGAAACAGACAAATAATTCCAGTCTAATTACAAGCGGCTCTATTGCACTCCAGAGCCCGGAGCCGTCTTAATAAACAAGATATTTTTTTTTGTTTTTTTTTTCTATTTTACATCAAACCCTGAATAGCAAATAGAGCGACGCTGTTAATTGCTACATTGCAATGTTGGGAGTTTGCCAGCTCTGACTATTATGAAAGGCTCTCGTGTGAATTGCAGTTGTTTTGCGATGCTTTAATTGGAATGAAATGAGACAAAGATCAGTTTGTTATTGATTCCATTCAATACATGTAAACAAGGTAAGTGCCTAATGGGTGCATTTGTTTGTGTTCTCGCAGTTCTTGCCCGGGGAGGGTAGTTCCTCTGACAATTGGGGCAGGTTATTTATTGACAGCTGAGTGCAGGGGGGAGTTACGGTGGGGTAATTCGCATGAAACCATTGCAATACGATCCATTTTTTAATGTGACGTTTTCCTGGAAATCGGATATTGATAATACTTTTGGTAGATGGCTAAGCTGTTGGTACATTATACGTTACGGACGTAGATCGATGATCTTTTCTACCCATGTCCTCTGGACAGAAGCAGTCACTAATTTTCCGCTGATGTGGTACAAAGCTCCTCATCGCTGCCCAGTCCTGACTGAGGGCCCGTTCAGCACTTCAGAAGACATCTCTTCAGCACATGCACCGTAACCTTCTATCCAATGTAGATGCAGTGAAGGGGCAACCCCTGTGCCAACAGTAGCCAGGTCACTGGGCAAATGCTGTACATTGCTAAACCCCATAGTTACATTTGGGTAGAGGACCAGAAATGTCATCAGACTACAGGCCCTTCTGCTCTCTGCTCTCTCAGAGGACGGTTGACCCAACAGAACCAGACCCAGAAGCCCCCCTTCATAAATGGCAACTATAATAATCACATCATTATGCTCCATCCATTATGCATATTGTTGTGAAAAGATAGATGCACCTCGGGGGCGGAGACAACATTTTCTGTTTATGGTCAGATTAATCTATATTTATTTATTTACTAATGTTAACAAGTCTTAAAGGGATTAATTTGAACATAAAGGACAAAATAATCCAGTTCTGGTTCTAGTGTTCAATAATTTTAGTATATACATTAAAAAATATCTGAATTAGAATTTAGTAAACTCCTTATGCACCATGAAATTTCAGCCCCCTTAGATGCCATTTGATGACCTTTACACTATTACATTTGTTAGTGGATAAATAAAAATACATAGCTATGTAGCCAAGCATCCCTCTTGTTTCACCAGAGAGTGGTATTGGATGAGAACCCGTCACATGACTGAGTCAGCCATCTTGTAACAGAACAAATATTCATGAGAATGAAATCTCTTTGTTCCATCAGAAATAATAACATCATTGACCCATGAGACAGTCTCGTAAACAAGACATTTATTGCTTTTATTTCCTAATATCTGTTGCAAAATATTTACTGACCTAAAGACGTTAGGAAATTTAGAACATCATAAAAGAGGCAATAAATACAAACACAATTGCCTGCACACAGCTGCCTCTATTGTGTTTACATATGTGCACCACACCTGTGTACTGAAGGAGATCAAACAATGATATAACTAGAAAGAAATGCCGGAGCCCTCACTTCCTGGATGTGTAGACAAAGAAGAGAGATATGGTACAAAGTCCATAAATCAAACGAATGCAACTAAACATACAGCCATATACGCAGGGCATTTACCCCCGGACCAGACCCAGGTTAGGTTTTAATGGACCTGGCGCATCATTTGCCTTTGTTTTTATCCCCTAAATAAGGATGACAGTCCAGGTTGCATGATCCACAGTTTAGATGTTGCCCCTGGTTGAGTGGCTAAACAAGGGAAGGATTGTTGGGCCCAGGGACAAAAATACCCCTCTTCACTGATGCTCTGCTACCTGCCACTTCACATACTGGGCTCTGGACGATCGTTGGCTGTGCCCGGTCTGTGCAGCAGTGGAAAACACATGCCCCCTGCCCCTAGGCATCATAGACCAATCTGGTAAGTTCCTTGTGTGGGCAGAGGAGGTGTCCTCACTCTTTCAGGCGGAGAAGACAGGTGCTGAGAGCCCCTTACAATATCTGTCCCGGGCCAAGAGACTCTGCCTGTGTCTCCAGGATAACAGCTAAAGTTTCTTTCCAGTAATGTGTTTATTATCTGTCTGTAATGTGCAGTTTATTCAGTACACACAATAAAATACATTTTTGTAAAGTATAAATATGACCTTGTTGAAGCTGTTCTGGACTCCTCCAGATGATCTGAGCTTTTGTAGGCTTTATGGGCTGTATTTTCCTGTGTTTCGGAGTCATAAGCAATCCAGGCATATATAAGCCATCCAGGCATACATAAGCCATCCAGGCATATATAAGACATCCAGGCATATATAAGACATCCAGGCATATATAAGCAATCCAGGCATATATAAGCCATCCAGGCACATATAAGACATCCAGGCATACATAAGCCACCCAGGCATATATAAGACATCCAGGCATATATAAGCCATCCAGGCATATATAAGCCATCCAGGCATATATAAGCCATCCAGGCATATATAAGCCATCCAGGCATATATAAGCCATCCAGGCATATATAAGCCATCCAGGCATATATAAGCCATCCAGGCATATATAAGCCATCCAGGCATATATAAGCCATCCAGGCATATATAAGCCATCCAGGCATATATAAGCCATCCAGGCATATATAAGCCATCCAGGCATATATAAGCCATCCAGGCATATATAAGCCATCCAGGCATATATAAGCCATCCAGGCATATATAAGCCATCCAGGCATATATAAGCCATCCAGGCATATATAAGCCATCCAGGCATATATAAGCCATCCAGGCATATATAAGCCATCCAGGCATATATAAGCCATCCAGGCATATATAAGCCATCCAGGCATATATAAGCCATCCAGGCATATATAAGCCATCCAGGCATATATAAGCCATCCAGGCATATATAAGCCATCCAGGCATATATAAGCCATCCAGGCATATATAAGCCATCCAGGCATATATAAGCCATCCAGGCATATATAAGCCATCCAGGCATATATAAGCCATCCAGGCATATATAAGATATCCAGGCATATATAAGCCACCCAGGCATATATAAGACATCCAGGCATACATAAGCCATCCAGGCATATATAAGATATCCAGGCATATATAAGCCACCCAGGCATATATAAGACATCCAGGCATACATAAGCCATCCAGGCATATATAAGATATCCAGGCATATATAAGCCACCCAGGCATATATAAGACATCCAGGCATACATAAGCCATCCAGGCATATATAAGATATCCAGGCATATATAAGCCACCCAGGCATATATAAGACATCCAGGCATACATAAGCCATCCAGGCATATATAAGATATCCAGGCATATATAAGCCACCCAGGCATATATAAGACATCCAGGCATACATAAGCCATCCAGGCATATATAAGATATCCAGGCATATATAAGCCACCCAGGCATATATAAGACATCCAGGCATACATAAGCCATCCAGGCATATATAAGATATCCAGGCATATATAAGCCACCCAGGCATATATAAGACATCCAGGCATACATAAGCCATCCAGGCATATATAAGATATCCAGGCATATATAAGCCACCCAGGCATATATAAGACATCCAGGCATACATAAGCCATCCAGGCATATATAAGATATCCAGGCATATATAAGCCACCCAGGCATATATAAGACATCCAGGCATACATAAGCCATCCAGGCATATATAAGATATCCAGGCATATATAAGCCACCCAGGCATATATAAGACATCCAGGCATACATAAGCCATCCAGGCATATATAAGATATCCAGGCATATATAAGCCACCCAGGCATATATAAGACATCCAGGCATACATAAGCCATCCAGGCATATATAAGATATCCAGGCATATATAAGCCACCCAGGCATATATAAGACATCCAGGCATACATAAGCCATCCAGGCATATATAAGATATCCAGGCATATATAAGCCACCCAGGCATATATAAGACATCCAGGCATACATAAGCCATCCAGGCATATATAAGATATCCAGGCATATATAAGCCACCCAGGCATATATAAGACATCCAGGCATACATAAGCCATCCAGGCATATATAAGATATCCAGGCATATATAAGCCACCCAGGCATATATAAGACATCCAGGCATACATAAGCCATCCAGGCATATATAAGATATCCAGGCATATATAAGCCACCCAGGCATATATAAGACATCCAGGCATACATAAGCCATCCAGGCATATATAAGATATCCAGGCATATATAAGCCACCCAGGCATATATAAGACATCCAGGCATACATAAGCCATCCAGGCATATATAAGATATCCAGGCATATATAAGCCACCCAGGCATATATAAGACATCCAGGCATACATAAGCCATCCAGGCATATATAAGATATCCAGGCATATATAAGCCACCCAGGCATATATAAGACATCCAGGCATACATAAGCCATCCAGGCATATATAAGATATCCAGGCATATATAAGCCACCCAGGCATATATAAGACATCCAGGCATACATAAGCCATCCAGGCATATATAAGATATCCAGGCATATATAAGCCACCCAGGCATATATAAGACATCCAGGCATACATAAGCCATCCAGGCATATATAAGATATCCAGGCATATATAAGCCACCCAGGCATATATAAGACATCCAGGCATACATAAGCCATCCAGGCATATATAAGATATCCAGGCATATATAAGCCACCCAGGCATATATAAGACATCCAGGCATACATAAGCCATCCAGGCATATATAAGATATCCAGGCATATATAAGCCACCCAGGCATATATAAGACATCCAGGCATACATAAGCCATCCAGGCATATATAAGATATCCAGGCATATATAAGCCACCCAGGCATATATAAGACATCCAGGCATACATAAGCCATCCAGGCATATATAAGATATCCAGGCATATATAAGCCACCCAGGCATATATAAGACATCCAGGCATACATAAGCCATCCAGGCATATATAAGATATCCAGGCATATATAAGCCACCCAGGCATATATAAGACATCCAGGCATACATAAGCCATCCAGGCATATATAAGATATCCAGGCATATATAAGCCACCCAGGCATATATAAGACATCCAGGCATACATAAGCCATCCAGGCATATATAAGATATCCAGGCATATATAAGCCACCCAGGCATATATAAGCAATGCTTAGCCTTGTAGTTCTATCAGCACAGCATGGCTAAGGCTTTCAACCATGCAGCACTTTTTTTTTACTCCCGCGACTTGCTGCAAATTTTTAAAGGTCTAATCGCAGTGCTTTTCTATAGAAAACCACCGCGATTTAGCCCTTCCAAAATCACAGCAACTCGAGTGATTTGATTTAAATCGCGGTAAAATTGCATCTTTATGAATACCGCAATTTAAACCAAAAAATCGCGGTTAAATCGCTGCGAGATGAAACGATTTCATCTCGCCATCAAAAATCGTTTTTTGTAAATGAGGCCTTAAGTGTGCTGCCTATACACCGAATCACCAATGAAATATGTAATAACTCTGAGGATGGGCCGTTACTTATGGGCCAGTGCTTTGGTCTTGCCCCCCAGGCTAAAATTTGCCAGCCAGCCCCTGATGACAGGGTCACTATTGCATTAGCCTTTTATTATCCCCAATATACAGAAAAATTAGGCACATGAGGTCCAGGGTGTTAAACGCTCCACTGACCACAACAAACACTAAGCAACTTCATCATCAGTTATATATAACAGGTAAGAAAGAATAACGTAATATCTATGGCTAACATTTCATTGGACCACGTGTTGGCCTTCCCTATATCTAGAGATGTACGAGTTGGTTAAGCTGAAAATCTCTCCTGGTTCTTGGTTCTATCTTTGTTGTTTCAGCCCTATTAACGCTTAAAGAAGTAACAAACATATAGGCACCGCATAATGTACACAGTGGTTGCTTCAACCCTACTAGAACGCACCAAAAAACAAGGCCAACATATTTGATTCACATATATTTATTATGTTCCATACTTACTAACCCCGTACTTTCTCTGCAAGGAATTAGGTGCTCATACTCCCTTAAATTGCAGAAATTGCCCCATTGTAGTAAAATAGTCCACAAACATGCTGGTGACCCCCTTCATGCCCTCCTTCAGAGTAATCATCTGACTGGCTGCAAAGAGGCGATACCGTGTACCACGAGTTACCAACACAAGAAAGTTTTTCCGGGGAACAAACTGTAAATGGAAAGTCTTGAGGCAACAATTCAGAATTTGCTATTTTACTGCCTAGTAAGAAGAGAAATGCATATCTGAGGTTCAGCGTGAAAAAAGCCGATTGTAGGAGACTCAGACATAATATATAAAAAGTGAAAGATGAGACGTAAGACAAGGAGACATGATGTCATCCAGCGTTAGTCCTGATGGTGGATACCTCGGAGACTTCCATTGCATCACTGTGAATGGAAAGGTTATGGATCAGACTCATTGTGAATACATTATGGGTCTGTCTGAGCATTTACCTGCTGTAAAACATGTTTTTAGAAAGACTTTTATGTTGATAATTGCACTGATGTTGTCACGGCTATAATAAGCTTTAACTAAAACAATGAGCCTAGAAGTCTTTTTTCCCATTTCTTTTTTATATAAAGACTGTATTTAAAGTGTAGCAACAAACACCCACTTCCCGAATGTCAATAGACCACGTCTCAGTATGGCGAGTTCTGCGCAACACGTGGATCGTCGCTGTTCACAGCAGCAGCACAGGAAGCTTTCCGACAACCATCTGTATCTCAGAAAACCCCAATGGAACACAGGGATAAATAAATAAATATGTTTCCATATGTCTTTATCAACATATGGAAACACCTTAGGTAGAAGGTTCGGGGTCTTGGAAAAAAAAGTCATTAACCTATTTTAAGTCGTAATTCTTGGAATAAATGCTACAAATAACACAAATGAGATGATTTACACAATTAGAGAAAAATGTACCATTTCTGTACCTCTCCCATATATTATGCTTCTCTGATGGCATTGCCTTTATCACTGCTTTGCTTTGAACTGTAGATAATGGCTTCCACGAATAAAAGAAAGAAAGGTCAAACACTGACCAACACTGGCATCAGGCCATGAAATGTATATTAAGAACTGTGTTGTTCTGCTTGTAAATGGAAGCTCTCTACGTAGATTTTAGAGCCTCTTGGCCTAGATTTACTAAGGGGGGATTTAAATTGACTTTAGTAAATCTAGGCCCTTGAGTTGGACAACAAATTTGCTGCTAAGACCATCGGCTTTCTTCTCAGAAGGCTTACTACTAAATTTTGTTATATGACTTAAGCAATTTACTTTCACTCATTCAGACAAATTATGATTGTTATAGTTGGGCATTTATTTTGGAGAATTAGGCTTGATTTTTGTTGGTCTTCTCTGGGAGCCGAGCTGGGTATGAAGTATTAGCAGTGGCCCTGAATGTGTTCAGTAGATAGGTCCCTCGCATGTCATGCCCCTGGTTGCAGAACATAAGGATCACTATTTGTCAGTTGGATCTCTTATCTCTGCAGATGTCTTGGAGAAGGCATTTTGGGGATTTGTCACATCTTTTTTTGGAAACCCTATTTGCCATAGAGTTAGGGGAAAACTGTCTTCCTTGGTTTCCATCATCATTATTGATATCATCAGTTGCCAGGAACGTGCAATCATTCAATCGTGTTCAAAATCAACAGACCTAAAATAGTCACAAACTATTTTCAATTCAACTATGGATTAGCTGTAAATTGCAATAGTTTCTATATGACTGAATCATTTGCAGATGCCACATTTCTGGGCATGCACAGTGGGAATAATCCTAAAATATGCAAAATCAACCATCATAATCTTAACTCTGCATCAGTTTTATTGTATTTAACATCTCGTAACCTCTGAACTAAGATTATGCATTATACAGTATGAGACTCCCAACCGCAATCAGATTAGGAGGGAGAAATACAAGAACAAACTGCAGGTTGCAAAATTTGGTTAGAATTAGAGTTAGGTTCAGTATTAAGATTATTTATTGGGTTAGGAATGGGTTTAGGGCTAGGGTTGGGGTTGGAGTTAAATTCAGGATTGAGGTTAATATTTGGGTTAGGGTTAGGATTAGCATTGGGGTTAGGGTTACAGTGAGGTTCAGGATTGAGGTCAATCTTTGGGTTAGGGTTGGGGTTACAGTTAGGTTCAGGATTGAGGTCAGTCTTTGGGTTAGGGTTAGGATTGGTGTTAGGACTGGGGTTTGGGTTACAGTTAGGTTCAGGATTGAAGTTAGTTTTTGGGTTAGGGTTAGGGCTAGGGTTGGGGATACAGTTAGGTTCAGGGTTGGGGTTAATTTTTGGGTTAGGATTGGGGCTAGGGTTGGGGTTACAGTTAGGTTCAGGATTGAGGTTAATCTTTGGGTTAGGATTGGGGTTACGGTTAGGATTGGGGTTAGGGTTTGGGTTAGGATTGGGATTACGGCTAGAGTTGGGGTTATAGTTAGGTTCAGGATTGAGGTTAGTCTTTGGGTTTGGGTTAGGCTTGGGGTTAGGGTTAGGATTAGGGTTAGGGTTTGGGTTAGGATTGGGGTTAGGGCTACTATTGGGGTTACAGTTAGGTTCAGGATTGAGGTTAGTCTTTGGGTTAGGGTTAGGATTAGGGTTAGGGTTTGGGTTAGGATTGGGGTTTTGCTAGGGTTGGGGTTATAGCTAGGTTCAGGATTGAGGTTAGTCTTTGGGTTTGGGTTAGGCTTGGGGTTAGGGTTAGGATTAGGGTTAGGGTTTGGGTTAGGATTGGGGTTAGGGCTACTATTGGGGTTACAGTTAGGTTCAGGATTGAGGTTAGTCTTTGGGTTAGGGTTAGGATTAGGATTGGGGTTAAAGATAGGTTAAGGTATGGGGTTAGTTTTAAGGTTGGGGTTAAACATTACAGTATTCTGTTTAACTATTGTTATGTTAATGATAGAGTAAGGTTGATATGTTAATCCCGTTGGGCATTTGGTGAAGAAAGAATAACTGTCGAGTTTACCAGTGTTGGAGTCCATTACCCTATTACCCCATTACCCTCCCCTTAGGCTTTCTGTCTGTAGAGTATGAGAACACCTGGAGGTACAGAGGTTTACATGGCTATACATTAGGGTAACATCTATGCAATAAATTAGCACTGAATTGCCCAGAGCTTTGTGAATAGTTACGCCCAGTGAGCGTGGATTCTGCGCAGTGTTATAAATGATCTGTAACAGAAGCAGGAGGAATTCGTAGGTCTGTCTCTAGCACATTGTTATCCCTGTAGGTAGAGAGCCCTCGCTCTATCCCCCAGCATGTCGCCACATGCACTCACAGCTTTCAATTCCCCTAAAGCTAAGAGTTTGTACTGTGCCATAATTATGTATGTAAGAGCAATGCGAATCTTCCCAATGTATTACACATAAAGCAATGTCAATCAAAGAAACTTTACGTATTGAAAAAAAGACTTGTCTATTGTTTGTGTTATGAACATGTCATCATTTCTTCACACCGGTATCTGTCTGCTACCTGACATGTTTTTCTTAAAAGCAATGACGGGAACTCTGAACTCTTGTAATTGCGTGCATTAAACTTGCCATTTGTGAATTAGTTTGGCTATTAGCACAGTTTATTCTGTATCACAAATATAAATTGCATCAATTTTTATACGAGGATTGCAAGTGACATGCTGTCAGGTCTATACATGTAAAGTCTGAGAAATATAAATAATACTTTGAAAGCTGTCACTTCCAGTGCTATTGTAAACATTACACCACGATTTCAATGCGATCATTTCCTGTACTTTGTGAAGCAGCGCTGAAGATGCAATGGTGAGATGTCCCTGTTACATGTGCAGTACAAGTCTAACGTTGTTATGTTTAGGAGCGTTACAGAGCCTTCAGGCTGCCAGCGCTCCTCCGTCCAATTACATGCACCTGGGAAGCGAACAAATTGTTTACTGTTGACTGTTACTATTAACGTCAACTTACAAAGAGCCAAAATCCTCCAAAACTAGGATTGTTTGGAATAAGGAGGAATGTAAGAAAACAAGCTATTGTCCGATGCCCGCTGTATCCAGACTTCCTAGCAGGCACTGGCTGGGCACTGCCCTCTCTAGCAAGGGATTCAGACTGTAGATCTCAACGTTAAAACTTCCTCTGCGTCTATACTGTATAGTGCAGAGGGTGCTTATCACCCCCCCTGTACTATCTACCTAACCCCTCCCATTACATGTATAAACCACTTCCCATCTCGCCATCATCTGTATCCCTGTATCAAATATTCCATCCGTATTCTGGCGTGTACATGCGCGGTCTCAAAATGCGCTCATTTTTTAAACTTTAAGAGCTTTTTTAAACATTCACATCCTAAGCGTCCCATCTTATGTCTTTTGCTCTTGTATTGGTGAAGAATTTTGCATCCTCCTATATTTTAACAAAACTAAAATGTTTCTCTGATCTCAGGTAAATGTATTGAATAATGGCGTAATGATCGTTTACCACAAGTGATGTTACATATTTATCATTACACTCTGCATTGATGGCACAACTGTGTACTCCAAACACATTCTGCCCTCAATGGGAGAGACACAATAGCCCAGTGGTGGGTGTCCTTTTAGGCACATGTCTAGGGGCACCACTTGGTGAAGGGCTCCAATGTCTGATCTCTGTCATGGAGTCTCTGTGATCCCTCTCCCAGAATTGCAGTTCTCCCAATGTAATGTTGGCAAGGATAGGTGACCGCCAATATTATGGTGGCTAAGGGTTCCCTGATGCCAGAATTTAGCCCCTTTTATCCTTGAACGCCACAGAAGACTCCAATGATGATCTTCTACAGGAAACCTATGAGAGAAGGGGGGCAGAGGGCCACAATCCCCCTAGATCCTAAGCGGAGGTCATCCAGGGTGACTCTTCTGTGTACACAAGGCACTGCTGCCTGTTGGTACATGTGTAAGAGCCACACGTATAGAGCAGCAATCGCACCACATCGGGTGCCAAATGGAAGAGGGCAAGTCTTGTCCTTCCCTATCCAGGTGCTGGTCAGTGCCCTTCTTTCAGTAGTCCCATCGCCAGACATTATTCCCCGGAGCTGAATAGGGATTTTATGGTGGACATTGGTACAGTTGGTGACACTTGACTTCTTCTTCTGAATTTCATAGTGCGTAATGCTCGCGGCCTCATAATAAGCAGCCTTTACCAAGCTCCTGTAAACCTGTGCTAGATAATGTCAACAATTATCAAGCAACATAAGCAGCCGCAGGCGAAAAGAATATTAAAGAACCCCACACGGTTCCAGTAACAAGTAATGTAAAATAGCACGGCGGAGAGGAGCCACGTCGGCACAGACCTTTCACAATCCCGGAGTATCAGGAGGTCTCTGCTTTTGTGTTCCAGATCTTTATTACAGTATTTTACAAAATGGTAAAGTGATTTGATAGCTGCGCTCTCCGGCGCGCCGAGTAATTGGTCATTTTTCACACAGAGCAGGCTCCGGTCCACTCATTATTTTTTCAGTATGAACTAGAGCAGAATTATATTACAAAGGAATGTGCTGAATAACCAAATTTAACAGTTACGCCCAGTGTAAATTCCTACCAAACCAGCAAAATAATTCTGATTATTTATCTGAAAAAGCCATTTCATTTTCATGACATTTCACTGTTCCATTTTTCCCAACTTGTACTTCCCAGAATAAGTACATTATATTCTTCTGTGCCTATAGCTCCGCACTCTCCTGAATACATCATTTCTGCAGAAACTCCTCAAAAAGACAGAAAAAGGAAAAACATTTCACAGTGAAACCTAATCCTGCTGCGATAAAGATAAAGTGGTCTGAATGTTACTACACTTTATATCCGAGAGCCACTGAATAATAACAACAACCGGCCACAATCCATCTATGATTCTATCCAGCATCTTATGTTGAGGAAAAAATAGGATTTTTTCAACTTGAAGACAGGCAAATATCCCCCTATAGAGGAATCATGATGAGACTTAGGACAGTTGAGTTTATGTAAAAAAAAATCTCAATTGCATGTAATAAATACTACTTTCCCTTGGTTACCATGGCAGTAATTGTTACATACTATAATCTGCTAGAGACGTCTATACATGGTTGAATAGAGATATAACCTTTGGTTTCTGTGCTTAAGACCTCAAATAGTTCTAAAGTAATAAATAAGGAAAGTTCATCAAGGTGGCATCTAACTACCTTTGGTTGACCACCAGCTGTTTGAGTCATGGATTCTTGTTCATTTTTCCACTTAAACAACTCTAAATTATTCTTTTCTTCTAGTAGACATGTAACTGTATAGTTCTTTATGTTGCATTTTTTCACAACTTTATTACACGCTGGAACACTGAAATTTTCATGCCGAAAGAAAAAAACATTCTTTTAATCCCTTTGGTATGAAGAAAATTATTTTTTTCCAACAATTTTAATATTTTAGGCTTCGGAATGAGAGATCAAAGAGTGCATCCTTAGTCACAAGGATGGATACTGTACAATAACGATCTGGGGCGGCAATATTTCTTTGGCATTAATTATGGACATTATCGTAGACTCTTAAAGACTTGCCTCAATGGATGAATGGATGGCTGAGAACATTGTAGAGGTTAAAGTAAGGTGAAAGTGTGCACATATATATCCGCCAAACCCAGACTCGCCCATCTGACGGCCATATAGAGGCGCCAATTCATCACTCTACAGACCACGTTTCCATGCTCCACAGTCCAGTGTCGGTGCTTTACACCTCTCCATCAGACGCCTGGCATTGGAATTGGTGATGTGCGGCTTGATGCAGCTGCTCGGCCATGGAAACCCATCATTAAGTTCCTGTCGCATGGTCTTTGTGCTGACAATAATGCCAGTGGAAGTTCAGGACTTCTCCGCTATGGAACCAGCAGAGCGTTGACGACTTTTACACACCCTGCGCCTTAGTCATTGGCCCCGCTCTGTGGTTTTACGTGGTCTTCGGCTTTGTGGCTGATTTGCTGTTGTCACTTACAGGTGACTGAAGAACATACAGCAGGGATCATATGGGAAAGGTGGCCCCTATCACAGGGCCACACTTGTAGTCACTGAGCTCCTCACAACCACCCATTGTGTATCACAAATGTTTGTAATGGAGATCGTGCGGCTGGTGCTGGATATTACACCTCTGGCAACGGGGGTGCAGACAGATCTCTGAGGTCAGGAGCCTCCTCCATGTAGACAGATCTCTGAGGTCAGGAGTTTCCTCTGTGCAGACAGACAGACCTCTGAGGTCATGAGCCTCCTCCATGCAGGTCTGAGGTTAGGAGCCTCCTCCGTACAGACAGATCTCTGAGGTCAGGAGCCTCCTCAGTGCAGATAGACCTCTGAGGTCAGGAGCCTCCTCCGTGCAGATGGACCTCTGAGGTCAGGAGCCTCCTCCATGTAGACAGACCTCTGAGGTCAGGAGCCTCCTCCATGCAGGTCTGAGGTCAGGAGCCTCCTCCATACAGACAGACCTCTGAGGTCAGGAGCCTCCTCCATGCAGACAGACCTCTGAGGTCAGGAGCCTTCTTCATGCAGATAGGAGCCAGTCTCTAAGGTGTAAGGACATGGGGGCTACGTGTGAACCGATGACTAATAAACGTAATAGTAGGTTTCGCTCTGAAGGCTTTTGCTTGATGTTTGAGTCACAATAAATAAACAGTTTGTAATAATGGCAAAGCCCCAGAATAATGAATCATTGAATTGCTCATCTGGGTGTGAAGCCACGCTCTGTTGTCCTATTTATTAGGTCCATGGAATGGCTGAGAATAAGTAAATTAGGAGGATCCCAGAGAGTCTCATGCAACTGGACCCAGAATTTCCATCTCACACATTTCTTGGGCCCGGTGGGTTTTGGGATTGTTGTAACATTGTTGTAAATGCAGTTGGTGCAAGGAGAAAGGGCGGCCACAGGGTCCAACTAAACTGCCTCCCATCCCCTGAACATGTCCGTTATTATGTGCACAGGACAGGAGGGAACGGCTGCATCACTGGGCCCCTCATAAGCTAGCCACAGGGCCCGTTGAAGCCTAGCTCTGCCCCTGTGTTGCAATAATTATTTCCACCTGTTAGAATGCATCAGTTATTGCCAGGAAGGACTTGGGCTTCACCTGTGCTTCCAACATAAATGGCCACCCGAGGCAGCCTTTGTGTCCTCCATCCCCTCAGCCATCATCACATAATCACATCTTCATCACAGTAAGGATGGATGAGCCCGAGCTTTTATTATGTTAGGGTGAGATATGAATCGGGTTCTGCAACAGTAAGAAAACATGAAACATGGGCCTTACCCTGAAGCCTGCCACTATTATGACTAAATAATATCATCACGCGTTTCATTCTGCCTCTATCTCTTCCTTAAGAACAGAACTTTAATGCAGGACACATTGTCACCTTACCTTATTCATCATATATATACCTCCATCATCAAATATATGTATACCTTCATCATCATATATACCTTCATCATCATATATAGACCTTCATCATCATATATATTCTTTCATCATTATATATATATATATATAAATATATATATATACCTT
>WWET01001798.1:258979-275595 GCA_011038615.1 Limnodynastes dumerilii | reverse complement strand
ATCCATTCCATATATTCAAACCCTGATGAATGCTTTTTTCCTGAGCTTGTGTTGGGAACAGAAGCCATATAAAAGTAGTCAGTTTCTCTAAAGTGTAAAGGGGTTATTTGTGAACCAATGACTAATAAAATAATCCCAACACTTTACCACTATATATATATATATATATATACCTCATCATTTATATACCTTCATTATCCATATATTCAAACCCTGATGAATGCTTTTTTCCTGAGCTTGTGTTGGGAACAGAAGCCATATAAAAGTAGTCAGTTTCTCTAAAGTGTAAAGGGGTTATTTGTGAACCAATGACTAATAAAATAATCCAGACTCAACACTTTACCAATTCCTCCTTAAACACCTAAAAACACCAGGAGAAGGTCACAGAGGTGAAACCTATCTGCTCTCCAGTCAAAGACACCATCAGAAGGTCACAGAGGTGACACCTATCTGCTCTCAGACAAAGACCAGGAGAAGTTCAAAGAGGTAACACCTATCTGCTCTCCAGGCAAAGGCCAGGAGAAGGTCGCAGAGGTGACACCTATCTGCTCTCCAGACAAAGACCAGGAGAAGGTCGCAGAGGTGGCACCTATCTGCTCTCCAGACAAAGACCAGGAGAAGGTCGCAGAGGTGACACCTATCTGCTCTCCAGACAAAGACCAGGAGAAGGTCACAGAGGTGGCACCTATCTGCTCTCCAGGCAAAGACCAAGAGAAGGTTGCAGAGGTGACACCTATCTGCTCTCCAGATAAAGACCAGGAGAAGGTCACAGAGGTGACACCTATCTGCTCTCCAGATAAAGACCAGGAGACAAATCATTAATGCAGCACCATAAGATTACATAAGAACAATCATATTTTCTAAGTACTTTGGAATATAGAGGGTGATTCACGGGTAAACCCACAAGGACTGCGCCTGTGAACCCTTGATCTCAGACGTTGTCAAAAGGTTTTGACTTTTGTTATCCTGGAAACCAGTTATGCTACATTCATTGCACACCGAGTCTCATGTTATCTTCTCCGATCTTTCCTTATTCCACCTAATAGGTTCATACATCAAAATGGTATAAAAATCTTTGGGTGTCTGAGTAACAAGAATCAGGGCAATTAGATTAGTTATGTAATGGTCAAAATAATAATCAATAATCAATGATGGTCATCAAAAATCAGAAAATGATCACATTGGTTCGGACTCTGATTTAATACCAATCACTGCACATTAGTCCATTTGTACCGAAGTCTGGACCGGATCCACACCCCCGAATGCTTTCCTTAGGTGCGGGGTGTTTAATTCCGCATGTCATCCCCCCCCCTCACCCCCTCGTCACCCCCCTCTCTCGTGCGGACTTTATGGCAGATAAAAGAGAAGGGAAATCAACCTCGAGCACCTCTGGATCAGAATGTTCACAGTCGCCATAAGGCTGCCTCATCTCAATCTGTCCGACCGCTGATCCGCGCGGCAGTAGGTAGCTCCGCCTCTGCTGTATTATTTACATCTCCCTCCCACCACTCACTTTGCGTGCTTTGTGTGGATGAAGGGGAAGACTCGCCTCATCGGATGGATCTCCTATCACTTTGCGTGTGTCAGAGAGGTGACGTTATTAAGTTAATATCCAGCGCTCTGTGCGTTTGATGGTATTACACTTCCCTCATACTCATGGACCTTCCATGCTCCACCTTAAATGTTACACACCCGGTGCTTAATGCTGCATTGTACGCAAGGGTTCAGCCAATCCCTTACCGTGCGATTACCGTGCCCACCATGTGTATACCAGGCAAGCGCAGCAAGCAGTTGCATCCCGCCGATGGGCGCTGTTGCTGCATGGAATTCAGCATGGGTTGCGCTGCATTTCAGTGTAATTGGCCTCCAGGTGAATGCGCAGTAGGAACGCACAGGGTGCTCATGCAAACCGTCTTCGTAAGTTCCCTGACGTTCCTTTATCAGGATCCATTCTTACCGGATGTCCAAACAAGAATCCCCGGCCACAATTCCTCCATCAAATGGAAGGCTGCGAATGTAGGACGTTTGGTTGTCATTTTATTACGGCAGATTAGTCCATTCCGTAAATAATACGTTATTAAGTAGCTATAACCTGTATCCCGTGTTTCACTTGTTGCTTCATTTCTTTCACTTATTTATGGATCTGCAGCTCAGGAGGAAAGATCGTTCCTTTAAAAGCTGTTTTTCTTGATAACAATTTATTTATCATTAACAAATAAGTGTTCATATGTTTTCACCAGCATTTATTTCAAAGATCCAGCAAGTGTTTGCAGATAATATGCTTTCAGCCACTGGGCTTTGAGATGTTTTGATTATGTGTAATAACACCCTACTATGAAACAATCTCCAGCATACAAATCAGACGCATATTTACACTGAATCACCAAGGCTGCAGGTTTCTGAAGCCAAAGTATGATCGTACTTATGACAAAAGCAGATTTACACTTATGAGATAAGATAAACAATTATGTTAAATAAGAGTAGACAACAATAGGACGTTGTTATGTGACAACTGGTGGTGTAGACTCATCGGATTCTCATTCAAGGTCTCCAGAGTTGATGTTGTTGTGTAGTTCTATAATAGAGATAGTGCTGGCTCGGAGGCGTGAATAGAGAGCGTCCTATTCTTTTAGTCGGAGGTAATGTTTAAGTTAAAAAGGTCATAGTCAAACATTGAGAGGATTGGTACAATAACTCACATAGGAATATAGTCTCAAAATCAGAGGATGGAAATATGAGGTTTCTTTATCTGTTATCTGTCCCTTTAAAAGAAACTCTTCTAGACGTTATTCATATTAATTAAATTAACTTTTATTTAGCAACATAAAAAGGTGAAATATATAAAAGTGTGAAAGAGTTAATAAAGAGAGAGAGACATAGGGGTATATTTACTAAGCTCGATTTTATAAAGAGATTTCAAATTGATACATCTCGCCGCGCTTTTCTGTAGATTTTCAGCATCTAATCGCCGTATTCACTGAGAGGCGATTTTTTGGCGCTTTTCCAAAGCTCCGTCAAGATGCATCGATTTTTCAAGGGGTTTTTCTATAGAAAAGCACAGCAATGTTCCCTTGAAAATTAGCCGTCGTTTTATGTCTAATATTAAAAAAAACAAAAAAAAAGCGCAATACGGTTGTAACTCTTAGCATGGCTGCGCTGATAGAACTACAAGGCTCAGCATCAGCATGTTAAGTCATATAAGCATGCTGCGCTGTATCCGATAAAAAAAAAGAAAATTACAGTGTCAAAAAAACAAACAAACTAAACATTTACAGACGTGTGAATAAAATACACATTTACAATGCATAATATTGCCCCTACCATGTAAAATGAAGACAGGCGCAACACTGTTTTTACTAAACTTCTTGTTAACTTAAGTGTGTTGCATAAAGAAAATCTTTCTGACTCACCGTTTCGCTGTCCTCATTCTTGGGAATAATTGCTCGTAGTTTCTTCTTTCTTTGCAGTTAATCTTCTCCTGTTGATTGAAGAATCTTGTCCGCTTGCTTGGAGAAGATGATTCGGTCCTTCCTTCTGCTCTTCGGCCTCTTCTGGCACTTGCCCCAGCAACATGCTCCCTCCTCTTCTTGGGCGCCGCTACTAATGATCACTCGGTCAGTAGAGGGCACCCTTTTATAGAAATGATGATCCTTTACATTAGGGGGCTCTAGTGAGATCTCTAGTGTTTATGACGTCATCATTTCTATAAAAGGGTGCCCTCTAGTGTCCGAATGGTCATTAGTAGCTGCGCTCAAGAAGAGGAGGGAGCATGTCATCGGGGCAAGTGCCAGAAGAGGCCGAAGAGCAGAAGGAAGGACCGGAACATCTTCTGCAAGCAAGTGGACAAGATTCTTCAATCAACAGGAGAAGATTAACTGCAAAGAAAGAAGAAACTACGAGCAATTATTCCCAAGAATGAGGACAGCGAAACGGTGAGTCAGAAAGATTTTCTTTATGCAACACACTTAAGTTAACAAGAAGTTTAGTAAAAACAGTGTTGCGCCTGTCTTCATTTTACATGGTAGGGGCAATATTATGCATTGTAAATGTGTATTTTATTCACACGTCTGTAAATGTTTAGTTTGTTTGTTTTTTTGACACTGTAATTTTCTTTTTTTTTATCGGATACAGCGCAGCATGCTTATATGACTTAACATGCTGATGCTGAGCCTTGTAGTTCTATCAGCGCAGCCATGCTAAGAGTTACAACCGTATTGCGCTTTTTTTTTGTTTTTTTTAATATTAGACATAAAACGACGGCTAATTTTCAAGGGAACATTGCTGTGCTTTTCTATAGAAAAACCCCTTGAAAAATCGATGCATCTTGACGGAGCTTTGGAAAAGCGCCAAAAAATCGCCTCTCAGTGAATACGGCGATTAGATGCTGAAAATCTACAGAAAAGCGCGGCGAGATGTATCAATTTGAAATCTCTTTATAAAATCGAGCTTAGTAAATATACCCCTATGTCTCTCTCTCTTTATTAACTCTTTCACACTTTTATATATTTCACCTTTTTATGTTGCTAAATAAAAGTTAATTTAATTAATATGAATAACGTCTAGAAGAGTTTCTTTTAAAGGGACAGATAACAGATAAAGAAACCTCATATTTCCATCCTCTGATTTTGAGACTATATTCCTATGTGAGTTATTGTACCAATCCTCTCAATGTTTGACTATGACCTTTTTAACTTAAACATTACCTCCGACTAAAAGAATAGGACGCTCTCTATTCACGCCTCCGAGCCAGCACTATCTCTATTATAGAACTACACAACAACATCAACTCTGGAGACCTTGAATGAGAATCCGATGAGTCTACACCACCAGTTGTCACATAACAACGTCCTATTGTTGTCTACTCTTATTTAACATAATTGTTTATCTTATCTCATAAGTGTAAATCTGCTTTTGTCATAAGTACGATCATACTTTGGCTTCAGAAACCTGCAGCCTTGGTGATTCAGTGTAAATATGCGTCTGATTTGTATGCTGGAGATTGTTTCATAGTAGGGTGTTATTACACATAATCAAAACATCTCAAAGCCCAGTGGCTGAAAGCATATTATCTGCAAACACTTGCTGGATCTTTGAAATAAATGCTGGTAAAAACATATGAACACTTATTTGTTAATGATAAATAAATTGTTATCAAGAAAAACAGCTTTTAAAGGAACGATCTTTCCTCCTGAGCTGCAGATCCATAAATAAGTGAAAGAAATGAAGCAACAAGTGAAACACGGGATACAGGTTATAGCTACTTAATAACGTATTATTTACGGAATGGACTAATCTGCCGTAATAAAATGACAACCAAACGTCCTACATTCGCAGCCTTCCATTTGATGGAGGAATTGTGGCCGGGGATTCTTGTTTGGACATTCGGTAAGAATGGATCCTGATAAAGGAACGTCAGGGAACTTACGAAGACGGTTTGCATGAGCACCCTGTGCGTTCCTACTGCGCATTCACCTGGAGGCCAATTACACTGAAATGCAGCGCAACCCATGCTGAATTCCATGCAGCAACAGCGTCCATCTGCGGGATGCAACTGCTCGCTGCGCTTGCCTGGTATACACATGGTGGGCACGGTAATCGCACGGTAAGGGATTGGCTGAACCCTTGCGTACAATGCAGCATTAAGCACCGGGTGTGTAACATTTAAGGTGGAGCATGGAAGGTCCATGAGTATGAGGGAAGTGTAATACCATCAAACGCACAGAGCGCTGGATATTAACTTAATAACGTCACCTCTCTGACACACGCAAAGTGATAGGAGATCCATCCGATGAGGCGAGTCTTCCCCTTCATCCACACAAAGCACGCAAAGTGAGTGGTGGGAGGGAGATGTAAATAATACAGCAGAGGCGGAGCTACCTACTGCCGCGCGGATCAGCGGTCGGACAGATTGAGATGAGGCAGCCTTATGGCGACTGTGAACATTCTGATCCAGAGGTGCTCGAGGTTGATTTCCCTTCTCTTTTATCTGCCATAAAGTCCGCACGAGAGAGGGGGGTGACGAGGGGGTGAGGGGGGGGGATGACATGCGGAATTAAACACCCCGCACCTAAGGAAAGCATTCGGGGGTGTGGATCCGGTCCAGACTTCGGTACAAATGGACTAATGTGCAGTGATTGGTATTAAATCAGAGTCCGAACCAATGTGATCATTTTCTGATTTTTGATGACCATCATTGATTATTGATTATTATTTTGACCATTACATAACTAATCTAATTGCCCTGATTCTTGTTACTCAGACACCCAAAGATTTTTATACCATTTTGATGTATGAACCTATTAGGTGGAATAAGGAAAGATCGGAGAAGATAACATGAGACTCGGTGTGCAATGAATGTAGCATAACTGGTTTCCAGGATAACAAAAGTCAAAACCTTTTGACAACGTCTGAGATCAAGGGTTCACAGGCGCAGTCCTTGTGGGTTTACCCGTGAATCACCCTCTATATTCCAAAGTACTTAGAAAATATGATTGTTCTTATGTAATCTTATGGTGCTGCATTAATGATTTGTCTCCTGGTCTTTATCTGGAGAGCAGATAGGTGTCACCTCTGCAACCTTCTCCTGGTCTTTGTCTGGAGAGCAGATAGGTGCCACCTCTGCGACCTTCTCCTGGTCTTTGTCTGGAGAGCAGATAGGTGCCACCTCTGCGACCTTCTCCTGGTCTTTGTCTGGAGAGCAGATAGGTGCCACCTCTGCGACCTTCTCCTGGTCTTTGTCTGGAGAGCAGATAGGTGCCACCTCTGCGACCTTCTCCTGGTCTTTGTCTGGAGAGCAGATAGGTGCCACCTCTGCGACCTTCTCCTGGTCTTTGTCTGGAGAGCAGATAGGTGTCACCTCTGCGACCTTCTCCTGGCCTTTGCCTGGAGAGCAGATAGGTGTTACCTCTTTGAACTTCTCCTGGTCTTTGTCTGAGAGCAGATAGGTGTCACCTCTGTGACCTTCTCCTGGTCTTTATCTGGAGAGCAGATAGGTGTCACCTCTGCGACCTTCTCCTGGCCTTTGCCTGGAGAGCAGATAGGTGTTACCTCTTTGAACTTCTCCTGGTCTTTGTCTGAGAGCAGATAGGTGTCACCTCTGTGACCTTCTCCTGGTCTTTATCTGGAGAGCAGATAGGTGTCACCTCTGCAACCTTCTCCTGGTCTTTGTCTGGAGAGCAGATAGGTGCCACCTCTGCGACCTTCTCCTGGTCTTTGTCTGGAGAGCAGATAGGTGCCACCTCTGCGACCTTCTCCTGGTCTTTGTCTGGAGAGCAGATAGGTGCCACCTCTGCGACCTTCTCCTGGTCTTTGTCTGGAGAGCAGATAGGTGCCACCTCTGCGACCTTCTCCTGGTCTTTGTCTGGAGAGCAGATAGGTGCCACCTCTGCGACCTTCTCCTGGTCTTTGTCTGGAGAGCAGATAGGTGTCACCTCTGCGACCTTCTCCTGGCCTTTGCCTGGAGAGCAGATAGGTGTTACCTCTTTGAACTTCTCCTGGTCTTTGTCTGAGAGCAGATCTCTCTTCTCTCCCCCTGTGTCTCCAACCCTCTCTATTCCGTATCACTTTAATCCCTTCCTCCCCCTCTGTTTGTGCCCTAGGTCATATACAGACTAACCCCCCCTCTCTCTCTCCCCCTGTGTCTCCAACCCTCTCTATTCCGTATCACTTTAATCCCTTCCTCCCCCTCTGTTTGTGCCCTAGGTCACTGCATATACAGACTAGAACCAGCTCTGAATCATAACTCAGACTGTGTACATCAGAAATGTGTACAACCATCAGGGTAAATGTATAGTGTTACACATCATGCAATGTTTTATTCGCAAATCAAATTACAATGTCTAAAATAACAAAGAATCTGCAGCTAGTGACGACTGGTCGCTGGATGGAGAAATACACAATTAGCACCTAAATTTGAGACACACAAATTTTTTTTGTTGCAGGTTTTTCCGTTCTATAAAATAGCCTTTAAACCCTTTTTTTTATATGACAGGATTGTACCATTCCAGTAAAATAAATAGCGTCTTTAGTTACATCAGAATTACACTTTAAAATGACCTTTTATTACCTGATTAAAAGTTTTGAAGCCAAATCTAAGTCTGTCTGGACATAATTCAAGGTATTATCTCAGGGACTATCACCTTCTATAAAACACATTTTTCTACAATCACCGCTGGCTTACATTAAATTCCATATGCTTCTGAAACACTTTATCCGATCATTTATGGAATGCTATTCGCCAACGTGCGCATGATTAATTTGTCCATTATGTTTCTTTTCTAACTTTATTTAAAGTTACGTGTTTTAAATCTGTCACTTTATTTTAGTAACATTGGATTTTTTATTTTATTTTAAGGTTTCATTGTTGAAAGATTATCCTATTGTTTAGGTAAAACCAACAACAGCGTTCACAAGGGAGAAGTAGTTTTTTTTTCTCATCTTAAGGAAAGTCTGATATTAAACATCTGGAAAGCTCTCTGCGAGCCTGACCCGGGGTGAAACGCGCTCTATAGAGTTGATGATAGTTATTTTATTTGTATAACAAAACTGTCTCCGTCTCAGGCTCCTGTTCCGATGGTCCAGTCTGCTTTCACTTCATGTTTTAGGACTCAATCGTGCTTCATATTATGATGTATTTATTAGTGTTTTTTTAAAATGTGCATAAGCAGCTTAACTACTAACGAGGGACCTGATACAGACTTGATAACGATAGTCAATTTTCGTACGCAGCGTGCGTAAATGTGGCTGTGAGAACACACTGTGCTTGTGCGCGGCAGATGTTACTCATCGTAACTCTGATCGTGCGTCACTTGTATGTAAGTACATACGATAAGGCGTGTGACATCCCTACGCAAGCCAATTATAGGCATTGTGGGCGGAGGGAGGCGATTAAATGGCACAGTGTGGGCGGGGTCAGGCACTTATGTACGACAAGGCGATATATATGTCCAGAGATGCGCACGGAAAAGTTAAGGTAAGGTTCTAAACAGGTAAATCAGCTAAGATACGTGCGTGAGAGGGGAGTGCCAGGGGAAAGCATTATACGTAGTATATGCGTCACTTAGGCGCTTGCGTATGTTAAACGACCTTAAGTCTGGATCAGGCCCAAGGAAATGAAACTAAGGTTGCCCCTAGGACAAGGAAGGTGCTTCTATGGTAAGTAGGATTCTAAGAACTAAAAATGTTTATTTAACTACAGCTTTTACCTCCCATTAAAGGCACATTCATCGTCCGACCTGCTTTAAAAGAAAAAAAACACAATTGGTGCCAAATGGTTGATAAGGAACAGAATAGTCAGCGTGTAATCCCATAGTAGCAGAAGGGTTACAGAGCACACAATGCACCGCCACCGCACATCCTCTGTGAGTTCACCCTTGTATAGAACGCTTCATTGTTTGTGTTGATAACTTGTACGTCATTTGTTTCAGTTTCAAAACATTTAAATACAAACATAAAAAAGTATCAATAAAATATTAAAAATATCAATGATAACTGTGACGGCACACACACTTCCAATGCTGATCTATCTTAGTATACCACACAATATCTGTGAACAAAGTCTCTCTGTGATGGTTTGAAATTATTGCACCACAATCACTGCAATAATGCACAAATCTCAAATACCTCGTAAATATAGGAAAGAAAGTCACCTGTTTAACCACAATCTCCAATCCTGGATGTTTTATTATCTGGCTGGCGAGTCCGGTGTGCGATGTTTTTTGGAACGGGAAAGGATAAGCACACTTACGCCTGAATCTTAATGTGATTTCCTCCAATATTATCGGCAGGTAATCGGCAAATATTTCAATAATCAAGAAAAGATTGTGCCTGCTGGATTTTAACCCCACTCATCCGTCTGAGGCCTGGAGCCTACAATAGGTATATATTCTATTTTTGCTTCTAGTAAATAGTTAGAGCTCAGCAAGGAAACATCACCCCTGAACTCTAATTCCATCTAACTAAATCACCAACCCCCTTTCCCTGCAATTCAGTATATTTTGGCAAAGTGCAAATTTGCTCCTGTTTTACCGGCATTTCTACCTCAGATCCTGAATGTAAGTGAGCAATATTTTACTTTGCTGAAATGTGTATTTTCTACACGTGGATAATGCTGGACGCATTATAGTTCATAAAACTCTTTTTTTTTATCAGCAGACAATATGTTCCTCAAATATTAACTGATTGAGTCTGTCCCACCAATGGTGGCTTCACAAAGGCCGCCTGGTCCAGTGAGGCTGACCAATCAACATCAAGCAGACTGACCTGCCACCCCCAATCTCCCCACCCCCTGCGGCAAAAGATTCTGTCTTTCAATAATTGGCTCACTGATCGGACTCAAGGAAGCCCAATATGGGCCATGATACCTCCCTGTCTCAAGCTGAACCATGACCCAGCTATGAGAATTTCTGTGTGGATAATTTTGGAAAGGAATCTGCATCTTGGTTGCGATGTAAATCTCCTGTCTTTTCTTTATGGCATTAAGATATTGTTTTATTATTATAAATTATAGCAATTATCCAGCATAGCAAAGACAGCTTCTCTTTCTGATACTTAGTTTTGGACCATAGACCATGTCGTCAATGTAAGTATGGGCACCACTGGTGTGATTGTATTCTAATTATTATCTGATTATAAAGTTCCCATTATCTTTGGAATTATGGAGGCAATTATTGCTTTTCCTTTGACTGCCCCCCTCATTAGCAATAATTAATTTGATCTATGTCCAAATAGCTTTACTACACTTTTTTAAGAAATATGTTTGCCCATCAAATGCTGACCTTGAAAACAACGAGTTTGATTGCTAGATTTCTTCTATGTATTGTGTGGTATTAAAGGCGCTATTAATTTAATGCTGGTGGGAACGAGGACTTATGCAGCATAACATAGCTACAGGCCACTGGCTTCAAGTGCAAAATAGGACATCGGCCATTATCACATCCTTCAATTGTAATAACAGCCATATCGCACATATTCCTCCCATTGACATCACTCTTGCTCCCTAACTTTCTGGTGACTTTCCAAACAATGTCCTCTTATATTTTATCTCATGTACACTTCCAGGTTCACTTAAATATAGGAATCACTGCAGGTCCCCAAAGGTTACCGGTGATATTGGTGTTCTACACCTCGGATGTTCAGGAAATTAAATTGAACACTGATCAGAATAAATTACTACTCTTAGTAGAAGACCTTAAGAAGAGCTATATCCAACAAACTTACAGAAGAATGAGGTAGATAACTGACTGGACACATTAGGTGATAGCACGCTGGTCTGCTATATGGTGACCTTATGAGTCCTTGACTAGTCATCCGCCAATCTGAGCTGAGATTAACCCTTGACTAATAATCGTCAAGACTAAAAGTCATTTGAACCCTAAGCTACTGAATGTGATCTATTGAAAAAAATGACTTATTAAAATACCTGAATGGTAACGACAATGGATCGTAAGGATAGGCTCATTACGTGACATCGTAATACTTTTCTTCCACCACCATCATGCAATGTGTTGTTACATTACATTGTTCATTGTATACTGGGCTGCAGAATCCCGTGTAAAGAAGAGAAGACCAAAGAGGATTGTAAGAAGTGTGGATACAGCTCCCCCATATGTCAGTGTCCCAAGACATAGGTGTGTGGCCTTCCCTCACTACAAGGTTGCCCCTCTCAGGATGTTGTTTGGGATGCCTGTATCAGAGACAGAACACAGAGGATTCATGATGAAGTGCAGAGCAAGGAGTCCTGGTATTGGCCACTGTCCAGAGACCACGGTGACTCTTGGGGCTCCTTGGAAGGTTGTGACCTGATGCAGATGCCCACCATTGTACCATCTTTTCACTAGGCCTTACCACTGTAAAGAAAGTGGATGCACATGCTTCATTGGTAATTGATGCCCAATAATGGTATGTACATCTTTCCATCAATGGAACAGGAACCAAATAATGAGCTATAAATGCACAATACACGAGCGGATGCAGTCTGCTCCTTGGAAGCACACGCCACACTTTTATGGGTCTAGCTCCCCCAGACAAGGAAGTGTTTCCGATGCAGCGTGTTTGCAAGGTGACTTCTGCACCAGGGAAGGCCGGGCCCACCGTTCACACGTCCGTGTGTGCGAGGAGAGCAGCCTCCCTTGGCGTGCGTGGAAAGCTGGATGCCACAGGGTATCCTGCATCGGAGCTATGAGCATAGCAGCTGCGGCGATCTGGAACAATCCACAGTGGGGTAACAACTATTCACTAATTAATTGTCACCTGTGTCTTGTGTTCCCGTAAGCCTGTAATACCCCAGAGCAGCGCAATAACCCTTCCAGTGATGCTACATTATACAGAGAAAACCTCTATTCGTGTCATTGCAACACTTCCCCTCGCAAAAATAAATAAATAAACTTCCAGAAGCGTAAATATGCGCTAAAGTATTCATAATTGTGAAGGTTAATCTCATACCAGCATGATAACCAAGCTTAATAAAATTGAAAAACACATACAAAGCACCTCGTCATCGGAAAGGTCAAACATAATTAGCAATATCATCGTTACGAATTACATTGTATCAGCTGTTTAATATTACATTTGTTGTATAGACTCTGTTAATTGGACAAAAAAGGCAAAACATATTTCTCCCCTTTCTTAAAAAGTGTAGAAAAGCTATTAAGAGGTAGATCAACTTTTAATTAGTGTTAATGAGGAGGGCAGCCACAGGAAAAGCAATAATTGCCTCCATAATTTCTAAGATAATGGGAGCTCTATAATCAGATACATTTTACAACTGTCATCCAGATCTGTAATACTATATCGGGTGAAAATTAAACAGTGGCGTGGAAGACTGTTGTTTTGGAAAGTACTGTGCCTGAATGCAAAAATGTGTATTTAATTCATCTCATTCCCGCAGATTGTAGCTCTCTCACACATATTAACATGCTGACAGCATTACAGCACCCGCTGTGGGATATTTATGATCCAGCGGTGATATAGCCCTACAATGCATTCTTTTCACATGCAATTGCTCTGTATTAGCTGCATAGAAGCTTTGTACTGCAACTTTCTTGCTGTTTGCTCCATGGCCGGAATGCAAAGGACAAAAGCTAATCTCAGAATGACACTTACCATGATTTTCAGACTCTGTGGGCAAGCAAATGTTGAAAACCGCCACCATGGACAGGGCAGGGGCAGAGTGCCCATAGGGCCAACCAGCAGAACTAGGATGTTGAAAGTATTGGGTGGTGTTTACTAGGATGCTGTCTCTGTAGAATGATGATCACTAAGATGCTCTCTGTTGAGTGGTCTCACTAAAATGCTCTATGTATTGGTTGGTGGTCACTAGGATGCTGTCTTTATTGGTTGGTCCTCACTAGGATGCTCTCTGTATTGCTTGTTGGTCACTAAGCTGCTGTCTTTATTGGATGGTGATCATTAGGATGATCTCTTTATGGGGGATGGTAGCTAGGATGCTCTCTGTATTGAGTGGTATCACTAGGATGCTCTATGTATTGGTTGGTGGTAACTAAAATGCTGTCTTTATTGGTTGGTCCTCACTAGGATGCTCTCTGTATTGGTGGGTGGTCACTAAGCTGCTGTCTTTATTGGGTGGTGATCATTAGGATGCTCTATGTATTGGTTGGTGGTCACTAGGATGCTCTCTGTATTGGGTGGTGGTCACTAGGATGCTGTCTTTATTGGATTCTGGTCACTAGGATGCTCTCTGTATTGGGTGGTGTCACTAGGATGCTCTCTGTATTGGGTGGTGTCACTAGGATGCTCTATGTATTGGGTGGTGGTCACTAGGATGCTGTCTTTATTGAATGCTGGTCACTAGGATGCTGTCTTTATTGAATGCTGGTCACTAGGATGCTGTCTTTATTGAATGCTGGTCACTAGGATGCTGTCTTTATTGAATGCTGGTCACTAGGATGCTGTCTTTATTGAATGCTGGTCACTAGGATGCTGTCTTTATTGAATGCTGGTCACTAGGATGCTGTCTTTATTGAATGCTGGTCACTAGGATGCTGTCTTTATTGAATGCTGGTCACTAGGATGCTGTCTTTATTGAATGCTGGTCACTAGGATGCTGTCTTTATTGAATGCTGGTCACTAGGATGCTGTCTTTATTGAATGCTGGTCACTAGGATGCTGTCTTTATTGAATGCTGGTCACTAGGATGCTGTCTTTATTGAATGCTGGTCACTAGGATGCTGTCTTTATTGAATGCTGGTCACTAGGATGCTGTCTTTATTGAATGCTGGTCACTAGGATGCTGTCTTTATTGAATGCTGGTCACTAGGATGCTGTCTTTATTGAATGCTGGTCACTAGGATGCTGTCTTTATTGAATGCTGGTCACTAGGATGCTGTCTTTATTGAATGCTGGTCACTAGGATGCTGTCTTTATTGAATGCTGGTCACTAGGATGCTGTCTTTATTGAATGCTGGTCACTAGGATGCTCTCTGTATTGGTTGGTCCTCACTAGGATGCTCTCTGTATTGGGTGGTCCTCACTAGGATGCTCTCTGTATTGGGTGGTCCTCACTAGGATGCTCTCTGTATTGGGTGGTCCTCACTAGGATGCTCTCTGTATTGGGTGGTCCTCACTAGGATGCTCTCTGTATTGGGTGGTGTCACTACTACTGGTGAGTGATCTGTTGACTGGTTTCTTTGTAATACAATGAAAAAATAAAGAAATGACAACTATAATATAATATAATATAATAGTATTAGAGATGAGGTGATAAATAACAGTGTGATAGTAACTCTGGTCAGTATCTGTGTAATAATATAATATAATATAATATAATATAATAGTATTAGAGATGAGGTGATAAATAACAGTGTGATAGTAACTCTGGTCAGTATCTGTGTAATAATAATATAAGAATATAATAGTATTAGAGATGAGAGGTGATAAATAACAGTGTGATAGTAAAGCTGGTCAGTATCTGTGTGCAGTAAGCAATTCAAAGATATATCCCTGCATGCAATTACGATTAGCTTGACTCCCCCTGAAATCTACATGGTTTAGCCCAGGAGTAACTAAGTTCAAGCACTTAACTAGTTCTGGATCCAGCCCATTGTCAGAAGTCTCCAAGTCTTGATGGGTATCTGCTGACTAAAATGAAGAGTGGTCAAGCAGAGTCTAATGCCAAAAGCTGTCAGCTCCGGTTACTAAGCGGACATTATACAGTCCTAAAGGAACAGTTAAGGCCAACACACGTATAACATAAATATTCAGGCTACTTAACATTGAAATTACAATTTTAGAGATATTTTTGACATGAGTAAAATATTCCTGTAATTGGCCTTCGGACATTAATAAAGTTCCTTACTCTTATCTCCCAATCATTTGAGATTAGATGACTTTCTCTCAGTCTCCATCCATAATTATTAGGTCTCAGGGGTAGCTTCATTAAATATAGAGATGACCAATTCTTGCTAAGTAGGCTCATTGCCCAAAACTAAATGTGATACTGGACATTGTGAGAATGTTCCTATAATTATATTTGCATTAGTATAATGAACTAATGGGGCCAGATTTACTAAGCTGCCGGTTCGGAAAGGTGGAGATGTTGCCCATAGCAGCCAATCGGATTCGAGATGACATTCTCTAGTATGTAATAGGAAAGTGAGAGCTAGAATCTGATTGGTTGCTATGGGCAACATCTCCACGTTTCCAAACCTGCAGCTTATTAAATCTGGTCCAAGGTCTTTCCAAAATCCCACATCCAACACCTCTTCCTTATATAGAAAAACACCAATATGGAACATCAGAGCTCTGTCCAGTAATTCTTCTCAGACACAGTCAAATGAAAGGTGACAGCTGGATAATAATAGTATATATAACAAATACAAAGTGATAATATAAGTGATGAATAAAAGTCTTGTGCACACTACGCTCATCGGTCTGATAATTGGATAGTGTATATGTGCAAGTGTGTTCCAAGCTTAAGGAGTGTTTTAGGAATTAGTAACATGAGAATTTGGGTCTACATCTCCGAGTTCTTCCAAAAGAATGACAACTGAAGCCATTTGTGTGTTTATCCCCTAATTCCACGTTTTAGGGGTCAGGTGGCTAACCTCTAACTCAATACATAATGACTTTAAGGCCGTTAGGATCCACATTCCAGTCTGTTCCACCCAAGTACCGAAGGCTTCACTTTATTTGTCAACAGATCTTTCTACACACAAAGTCAAGTAGTTGTTCTGAGCGAAGTGAGAATAATTCTTTCAGAACTCGCTTTCTTCATAATTAAATCAAAACAACATCTGCCAAGATAATGTGTTGAACACAATTTTTTTTCCTATATGTTGCAATTCTCAAGTTCCCGAAATTATGTTTCTCTCCTAAACAAAAAACACTAGATACACATTTGGCAAGAACACACTGCTCCATTTAATTAATTTACCAGGCAGAACCTCGTCTCCTTTGCCATTCAGTATGAATGTATATTTCTTAATTACTAATGTGTTATTTGCTAATAAGGGAGAAGGATGATTCTCTTCAACTGACAGAATTATTTTATTTCATTATTTTTTATCATTTGTGTAAAATAATACTAATTATTAGATATCTATCTATCTATCATTTTTTTAATTATCTCATATCTATCTATCTATCTATATCTATCTCAC
>WWET01001798.1:213872-236659 GCA_011038615.1 Limnodynastes dumerilii | reverse complement strand
ACTCCCCGACAGCCTGCATCGTCAGTCCCCGACAGCCTGCACTGTCACCCCACAAAAGTCTGCACCGTCAATCTCCGACAGCCGGCATCGTTACTCCCCGACAGCCTGCACCGTTACTCCCTGACAGCCTTCACTGTCACTCTCTGACAGCCTGCACCGTTACGCCCTGACAGCCTGCACGTCACTCCCCGACGGAATGTATGTTCTAGATTTTTGTAGCGATACGCCTTCACTATCAATGACGAGGCTCATACACCACACACAAGCAGTGACAAAGGTGCAGGTAATAGAGGGATTTCTGTAACCTACACGTGTCTTTTAGCTAGATTACTATGGTGACCCTCTGCTAAGATGTCTTCCGTGACCCATCTGCCTGATTAAAATAGACAAAACTTTTTCACTTTGGAAAATCCTGCATGGCTACAAGTGGGGCCTATGATGGACAGTGATTCAATAAAGACTGCTGCATTTCTAACTTTATTACAGCTGCTGAACATATAGTAAGAGAAAAAGAACATAGCCTTTATGTGCAACTAAAACGCTTTGCAAAACCCCCTTAAAGGAAGGACGTATCTCTACGTTTTCCTGGTCACCTCTAGTTTACCACATTATAATATAACATGTTACACAAGTTGAATTTGAGTGTTCACAATAAGTCAGGTTCACACTTGATCTCATCTCCTTACACCGCTGCCCTGCCTGATCATACAATATTTTGGGAGCATAGCAGTAAAGCCAACCCTCCAAATTCTAGACTGGGTTTGTCAAAACTTAATTGCATGTTGTAAAAAGCCTCTTACCCAGCGGCTGATGCAATTTAATAAAGCAGCAAAAAAAATGGAAAAATAAAAATGGTATGTTACAAAAGAAAAAACATTCCTAAAATGGATCGTCTTCTTTACAGGTGCCTATCCCAAGCTGTGTCAGAGCAATATCTTACCTACTATCGACTGTTTACATATATCATTTTATATATATATTTGTATACATATGTAGATCTAAGACCATTTTATACATAAGGACAATGCTCGGGGGCCAATAATTGCTAAGTGTCTTGTTGGTGCCTTGCACTCCTAGGCACAGAATATCCCGATCACAGTGTGGGGAGATAATGCACCACAGCGCGTTCTATAAGTGACAATATTTCAAAAACATTTTGTTTGCTTTATAAGCAAAGACGGTGAATGAAACGAGCTTGTGTTTTACAAATCGTTTTAAGTCTCACAGGACTTTCAAAGACACAACAATAGAAAAAACCAGGGACTCAGAGGTACAAAACGAATATCTTGTGCGGAAGATGTGCCGAATATTTCAGGTTTCCTTGGTGACAAAGCTGTATAGGAACAAACCTTTGCCATGTCATTGCTTCTCCTATGGCCTACAGTATCACACGGAACGTTTTGTCGATGGGGCGTTCTATGCAGATGTTTTTGTAAGAGCGTATCATAGTGGAATGATTATTTCTTTTTGTTAGTTGATTTTTTTTTTTTGAGTGTCTGAAAGAAAAGATGATTCCAATGCAGGAAAAGCTACAATGAATGACAGAAAATGTTGAACAGTTGAAAGACATTCAGCATTATATAATAAAATTATATAATAAAAACACCTATTAACATTCATCACAAAGTACAGAAAACATTGCGCCTCGGAGAGGCATGAGGTCAGAACTTAAATTGGTGTAGTACATTAAAAAATAAAAGCAATACGTTAAGAAGTTTGGGATGATTACTACGCCTCTCCCTCTGTCCCGTACATATATAAAAAGGTCACCCCCATCCCATATGGAAGCAAAAGAATTGATTTAAAGGCAGTGATAATCAGAATTACATGCAGTACTGTGCAAATATGTTGTCCATTGGAATCCTTTAAAATGTGGGTAAAGGGATGACCTGCATTAGACGCACATGCTGCTATCCACGTCCCGGGTGTTTTGGCAGAACGACAGTCTTAAAGTCCGCTGCATACAAAGAAGTGAAATTGATTTGAGCAGATTTTACAACACTGATGTTGACTGTGAGAGAGGAAGTTGCAAGTACCAAACAAGTCGATCCGATGCACAGGGTACAAATTCCTTTTTTCTTCAACAAAAAAAGTAGAAAAATCAAAAATACTTCCCAAATGGGAAACTTGATGGCACGAAGTTAACACGTCAGAGGTGTCAGTACGGGTCTGGACCTCTCCGGACTGTACAATAACGGAGGGCTATCCACAGCCGTGAACTGTCTTCATTCTCAGGATTGTGAAACTATACACAGATCTACTCCATGTCCTCACTTACAGGCTCGTCTTCGTAATCTCTGTCGGGGTCGAATTCGGGACTGTGATTAGCTGTGGTTACTAGCGACAACGGACCTTCATTCTCGTCGGGGTCCAGTGGCTCCTCTTTAACATGTACATGATGCCTAATGCAAGACAAAAAGGACACTTATGTAAAGATCACACTGGGTTTCTTATTCATATTTCATACTTTTTACTGACAATACAAAGAATAAACCGAGTCTTTTTCTTTGTATTTTGTTCTACTTTTAGTTCAATAATTGACGATAAAAGAAGGGAATCCAACAGGAAAAAACAAACGAAAACGCACACGAACAGAATTCGCGACACATCGTAATGCGCAGAAGATACACAGATTACACGAGACTTCATAAAGCAAAGTGGTCATTATCAGGCCAAGGAGCCTTCTAGGGGCTGGAGTAATCATTGCTTAATGTGTGTTCTGCTTCTTTGCTTAACATTCACAACCTGCATGCCAACTCTCTGGAGGGTGACCCCAAGTGAGGTTCTATCATTAATCAACTTCAAGCCAAACACTGCAAGAAGACACCATGATACATGCTTTAAACTCCAAATTAATGCATATTTTTACAAACTGTCAATACTGGAAGAAAAGCTCTGCCAGGAAACACAACCGGCGAGAGGTGGGGGTGTGAAAGCCTCGCTCAATACAACAATGCGATAAGAGAGCACAGTCCTAACGAGAATAATAACACTGTCAGCTGTAAACAAGGAGAAAACATGATCCCAGACTCACGGTGGGCAAAAAAAAGAAAAAGGGCGCTCTCTGGAGATGAGATCTGCCAAATTCCCCATTATGAAAGAGCATATGAATAACACACATGGGAATTGGGCTGATCGTACATAACAGCTATGATAACAAGAGCGTAAATCATATTTACAGGACTGCCTTTACAAACAGCAATTACTTTTCCACCGCTGAGTGGCTTTTGTCATGCAAAATACTCAAATGCGTAAACACCGCCTGGCCTTTGAAATGCTGACGGGAAGTGTCATTTTATTGACATTATCTAATATTAGAGATGAGATGCAGAAGGAGAGGCTTATGTTGGCTCATGATACAATTGACTTGAAAATGCAAGGCCTAAAAATACGCCGTGTTAATGAATTAAACGCCTACCGCCTGCTGATTGGGTGGCACCCACCGCCCACGGACCTGTATTTAGTCTCTTTATATTCTCTTATAAACATGGCAGGGACCGGTATATTCTACGTGACAATTAACGCTTCATTGTTTTAGGACAATTGGTCGTCAAATCTGAGATGAAATATTGCAAATTTGGCAAAACAGGTTTTAGAACATTCAAGTTCATTCATTATTCTTATTAATTCTGCTTATTGATAAAGGAATTATATCAGAGCAAACTACGGTAATCTGGTAAAATACGGAGAGCACAGATCTAATTCATGCCAAGTATTTTCCTTCTAATGGCTTAAATCTCAAACAGCATTTATTACAACAAAAATAACTACAGATGACGTCAAAGTCATCCCTCCCCCATCGCTTTGTTGTTTGTAATGTCAAACGTGGCCCAAATGCTTTCATTTTGCTGCCTCATCTCACACAGGGAGGTCCGGCGATCGTTGCTGAAAAGGGCCGGTTATCAGCCAGCGCAGTAGTTACACAGGACCCAGATAGCAAAACCCTTTCCATCTGTCCTGTATAACTGCTGCATGGGCCGACAGCAGGGAACAGATTGCTTTACCGCCAGTGTCACACAGAAGAGCTGGAAGACGGCGCACACCGCGGAGGAAAGACACGGACGGAAGGCATCAAAGGTAAGTAAGGTATAAATAGGGGAGGCTGGAGACTACTGAATGGGGAATTCTGAGAGCTGGAACCATATTAATGGGGATACTGAGAGCTGGAACCATATTAATGGGGATACTGAGAGCTGGAGCCATATGAATGGGGAATACCGGGAGCTGGAGACACATGATGTGGGATACTGGGAGCTGGAGACACATGATGGGGAATACTGGGAGCTGGAGAGACATGATGGGGAATACTGGGAGCTGGAGAGACATGATTTGGAATACTGGGAGATAATAATGCTCCGTACACACACACAATACTCTGTGTGTACACATAATAATGCTCTGTGTGCACACACATAATAATGCTTTGTGCACACACATAATAATGCTCCGTACACACACACAATACTCTGTGTGTACACATAATAATGCTCTGTGTGCACACACATAATAATGCTTTGTGCACACACATAATAATGCTCCGTACACACACACAATACTCTGTGTGTACACATAATAATGCTCTGTGTGCACACACATAATAATGCTTTGTGCACACACATAATAATGCTCCGTACACACACACAATACTCTGTGTGTACACATAATAATGCTCTGTGTGCACACACATAATAATGCTTTGTGCACACACATAATAATGCTCCGTACACACACACAATACTCTGTGTGTACACATAATAATGCTCTGTGTGCACACACATAATAATGCTTTGTGCACACACATAATAATGCTCCGTACACACACACAATACTCTGTGTGTACACATAATAATGCTCTGTGTGCACACACATAATAATGCTTTGTGCACACACATAATAATGCTCCGTACACACACACAATACTCTGTGTGTACACATAATAATGCTCTGTGTGCACACACATAATAATGCTTTGTGCACACACATAATAATGCTCCGTACACACACACAATACTCTGTGTGTACACATAATAATGCTCTGTGTGCACACACATAATAATGCTTTGTGCACACACATAATAATGCTCCGTACACACACACAATACTCTGTGTGTACACATAATAATGCTCTGTGTGCACACACATAATAATGCTTTGTGCACACACATAATAATGCTCCGTACACACACACAATACTCTGTGTGTACACATAATAATGCTCTGTGTGCACACACATAATAATGCTTTGTGCACACACATAATAATGCTCCGTACACACACACAATACTCTGTGTGTACACATAATAATGCTCTGTGTGCACACACATAATAATGCTTTGTGCACACACATAATAATGCTCCGTACACACACACAATACTCTGTGTGTACACATAATAATGCTCTGTGTGCACACACATAATAATGCTTTGTGCACACACATAATAATGCTCCGTACACACACACAATACTCTGTGTGTACACATAATAATGCTCTGTGTGCACACACATAATAATGCTTTGTGCACACACATAATAATGCTCCGTACACACACACAATACTCTGTGTGTACACATAATAATGCTCTGTGTGCACACACATAATAATGCTTTGTGCACACACATAATAATGCTCCGTACACACACACAATACTCTGTGTGTACACATAATAATGCTCTGTGTGCACACACATAATAATGCTTTGTGCACACACATAATAATGCTCCGTACACACACACAATACTCTGTGTGTACACATAATAATGCTCTGTGTGCACACACATAATAATGCTTTGTGCACACACATAATAATGCTCCGTACACACACACAATACTCTGTGTGTACACATAATAATGCTCTGTGTGCACACACATAATAATGCTTTGTGCACACACATAATAATGCTCCGTACACACACACAATACTCTGTGTGTACACATAATAATGCTCTGTGTGCACACACATAATAATGCTTTGTGCACACACATAATAATGCTCCGTACACACACACAATACTCTGTGTGTACACATAATAATGCTCTGTGTGCACACACATAATAATGCTTTGTGCACACACATAATAATGCTCCGTACACACACACAATACTCTGTGTGTACACATAATAATGCTCTGTGTGCACACACATAATAATGCTTTGTGCACACACATAATAATGCTCCGTACACACACACAATACTCTGTGTGTACACATAATAATGCTCTGTGTGCACACACATAATAATGCTTTGTGCACACACATAATAATGCTCCGTACACACACACAATACTCTGTGTGTACACATAATAATGCTCTGTGTGCACACACATAATAATGCTTTGTGCACACACATAATAATGCTCCGTACACACACACAATACTCTGTGTGTACACATAATAATGCTCTGTGTGCACACACATAATAATGCTTTGTGCACACACATAATAATGCTCCGTACACACACACAATACTCTGTGTGTACACATAATAATGCTCTGTGTGCACACACATAATAATGCTTTGTGCACACACATAATAATGCTCCGTACACACACACAATACTCTGTGTGTACACATAATAATGCTCTGTGTGCACACACATAATAATGCTTTGTGCACACACATAATAATGCTCCGTACACACACACAATACTCTGTGTGTACACATAATAATGCTCTGTGTGCACACACATAATAATGCTTTGTGCACACACATAATAATGCTCCGTACACACACACAATACTCTGTGTGTACACATAATAATGCTCTGTGTGCACACACATAATAATGCTTTGTGCACACACATAATAATGCTCCGTACACACACACAATACTCTGTGTGTACACATAATAATGCTCTGTGTGCACACACATAATAATGCTTTGTGCACACACATAATAATGCTCCGTACACACACACAATACTCTGTGTGTACACATAATAATGCTCTGTGTGCACACACATAATAATGCTTTGTGCACACACATAATAATGCTCCGTACACACACACAATACTCTGTGTGTACACATAATAATGCTCTGTGTGCACACACATAATAATGCTTTGTGCACACACATAATAATGCTCCGTACACACACACAATACTCTGTGTGTACACATAATAATGCTCTGTGTGCACACACATAATAATGCTTTGTGCACACACATAATAATGCTCCGTACACACACACAATACTCTGTGTGTACACATAATAATGCTCTGTGTGCACACACATAATAATGCTTTGTGCACACACATAATAATGCTCCGTACACACACACAATACTCTGTGTGTACACATAATAATGCTCTGTGTGCACACACATAATAATGCTTTGTGCACACACATAATAATGCTCCGTACACACACACAATACTCTGTGTGTACACATAATAATGCTCTGTGTGCACACACATAATAATGCTTTGTGCACACACATAATAATGCTCCGTACACACACACAATACTCTGTGTGTACACATAATAATGCTCTGTGTGCACACACATAATAATGCTTTGTGCACACACATAATAATGCTCCGTACACACACACAATACTCTGTGTGTACACATAATAATGCTCTGTGTGCACACACATAATAATGCTTTGTGCACACACATAATAATGCTCCGTACACACACACAATACTCTGTGTGTACACATAATAATGCTCTGTGTGCACACACATAATAATGCTTTGTGCACACACATAATAATGCTCCGTACACACACACAATACTCTGTGTGTACACATAATAATGCTCTGTGTGCACACACATAATAATGCTTTGTGCACACACATAATAATGCTCCGTACACACACACAATACTCTGTGTGTACACATAATAATGCTCTGTGTGCACACACATAATAATGCTTTGTGCACACACATAATAATGCTCCGTACACACACACAATACTCTGTGTGTACACATAATAATGCTCTGTGTGCACACACATAATAATGCTTTGTGCACACACATAATAATGCTCCGTACACACACACAATACTCTGTGTGTACACATAATAATGCTCTGTGTGCACACAAATAATAATGCTCCGTGCACACACATAATAATGCTCCGTGCACACACATAATAATGCTCCGTGCACACACATAATAATGCTCCGTACACACACACAATACTCTGTGTGTACACATAATAATGCTCTGTGTGCACACATAATAATGCTTTGTGCACACACATAATAATGCTCCGTACACACACACAATACTCTGTGTGTACACATAATAATGCTCTGTGTGCACACACATAATAATGCTTTGTGCACACACATAATAATGCTCTGTGCACACATAATAATGCTCTGTGTATACACATAATAATGCTCTGTGTGTAGAGGAGGCTCCACTCATCCACGAGCAGAGCGCACAATAATCAGCATCACATAATTCAGCATGAGCAGACTAGACTGCGCTTGTCACATGACTCACATTGCTTGCATAGGAGAGCATCCTGGACTGCTGTCACTACCATTGCTGTTACCGTGATCCATAATGCCGTTCAGTTCTTCTCTCATGGCGCTGGCTAAGCTGGTCAGAGCAGGGTTTCCCATGGAAGCCGTAGTGTATAGAGGTATACTGTTCTCAGCCATTGACGTCTGTAGCAAAACCAGCAATAGACAAGGTTCCATATTATTACAAGCTACAGACACAAAATCACTTACAACTAATGTGCACCTTGGCAATACCCATGTTACCCTGCAGGGGGAGCAAATTACAATGTGCAAACAGAAAGAGCTGAGAGGTGATGTGTGTAGCTCAACTGAAAATAACAGTCCCAGCATGCAAACAATCTGTAATAATAAAACATAATAATAATAATGATGATGATGATAAATAATAATAATAATTAAAAAAAACATAATAATAATAAAACAATAATAATGATGATAAATAACAATAATAATAATAAAAACAACAATAATAATAATGATGATGATAATAAAATAATGATGACGAGGATGATAATAAATAATAATAATAATAATAATAAAAAAAAATAATAAACAGTCTATAAGCTCACACAGATGTGACAAGATACGTTTAAGTTAATGCAGGAGATTATGAATTCTATACACAATGAAGCAGTGTCCACAGAGGAGGCACCAAACTAACCTAAACCTACACGTTTCATGTCATCCACGTGCAGAATCTGTCCTAGACACAATTTTCTGGAATATTTTGCATTTTTTTTTAAATGAATTTTTCCTACATTTCCCTTCATTATAAATGTTAATAAAACGCGGAATTTTCTGTGAGGTTTTTGGGTACTTTCTTGGAATTTGGCGATCACTTTTCAGGAATATGGGCATAGAGAATATAGTTCTATATGTATCTATGACCTCAAACCATTGTCCCTTCTCACCCTGTATTACTATTCTCTAGATTTTGTACATTAATATAGACTGCAGAATATTATTAAAAAAAGTCAAGCTTTCTAAACATTAAAATGAATATATATGTTGCTTATTTTTTATTTATTTATTTTTACAGCTTTGACAAATCTAAAACAGAAAAAACAAAGTGGAGAAAATGAAATAATACTGATAAAATATAAATAGTACTAATAACGTATGTTCATGTAAACACATATTTCAAAAGCATACGTGTGGAAAAATGTAATCTTTAATAAGGAAGAGAAAGAAAATGATAACAGCTCATGTTACATTTCCAAAACAAGCGCAGTGAAATCTGCTGAACATTCTAATTGGAATTAGTCATCGTTAAGAAGGGAATCTGAGGATCATTTCATTTTGCCTTTCAGCCTCATGAATGTAAATTGTCCTTGTAATCTTAATAGTATTCTACAGACAGAACAGCCTTTAAAATCATATTTCACAAGACTCTAGGGATGGTAAGCAACTAATGAACAGTATTTACAATTCATATGTTGCAGTATTGTCACTGTTTGATTTCTAATAATTAGAGAGAAACGTGACTTGTTATTTTTTTGTTGTTTTTTCCTCTTTGTCAGGTTCCTCCAGCAATATGATTTAAAAAAGAATATGTATCCTTATTTATTATGCAAATATTTGGTATAATTGAGCATGGATATATATATATATATATATATATATATATAGGGAATGAGAGTCACAAAAAAGGATAAAAATGTAAATTACATTATTACCAGAAAACCCCCATAAAAATGGCAATAAAAACGAGTAAAGAACATAAATGGATTAAATTAGTTAAACAAGAAAATAAATAAAAAAGATGCCATTATGAGCATACTGAAAGATGCAACTATCAAGAATAGGATTTTTTTTATTTTAGTTTTTAATGATTTTTTTTTATCTATACCCCAGAACAATAGGAGGTCACGTGACAGAGTATTCTTTCATTCTGCACATTAATAGCTCCGCTCGAGTAATTACACTTGTGGTATTTTTGCCTCAAGTGAAATTCTGAAATAAGAGGATGGAAATTATGATACTGCTGATAAATATTAATAAGTGAACTTTTAATTTTTTTGCCATAATATTCAAAATGCTAAGCATCCAGCTAATGCTGAAACAGACTGATATGTGCCTGCCTCCAGGGACAGCAAATGCTTTATGCATTTAAGAAAAAGAAAAAAAAAAAGTTTAACAGAATTAAAATTTAATATGTAATTAGAGCCAGGATAATATATTTTGCAATAAGCAGAAAAGACACAGTGCCGACACGAACAGGAGACTGGTGCTACTTACCTGCAAAGCAGCATTTAGAGGTGTGCAGTAGGCGTGACTCGTCTGAATGTTTTTAATAAGAGAAGGACTACTGCATGGACAAAAAAAATTAAATCAAAAATAAAACAAGTTAGTAATTAAAAAAAAAGGTCAGTGTTAAATTTGCAACTATTTTAATGCCATATATTTAATTACATATTAATATATTATAAAATATAAGAATAACTTAAACAAAATAAAATATATTTAATTGTAGCAACACATTTAAGCCTTATACTTGCATGGAGAAGGTAAATTTAGATGCAGTGTAGGCTCATTTCACTTCAACACAATACAAAAATGTTCTGGGTGTTATAGAAATTACAGCCTTGATTTCTTGCAATATAATTATTGTGCAAATCATAATAACACTGTGTAAAAAGCATTTTCATGTTACCTACCAGTGTCTATCCTCTCTGTAGGCATAAAGCAGAATATTGCTCTCATTATTTAACAAGGCAACAAAGACACCTTGCAATGTAGTCAAATACTTTTTTCTACTACTTTCCCACAATAAGAACTAGAACATTATTTTTTAAGAAAGGTTTTTAAATATCCCCAAAACTAAAAGCCACAATTTATGTATAGGTGCCCGATACATTTCTCATGGGGGGCTGCAGAAGGCGGCAGAGGGCACGGGGGTAATACTTTTTGTGGCGCAATCATGTGAACTGAGAAGAACATAAGTCACATTTGGTCAATTTAGGAGCAATAATAAATATTGCACCCATCCATCCCAAAACACAATACAGAACATGTCTGCCAATCTTTCTGTATAGACTGGTTATCACACTGAACCGATAACTGCATTTCTGTATGATTAAGAAACATCTTTTGAGTATTTTTGAAACCCAAACAAAATATATTTTCAAAACTAAAGATAATTACTGAACAGTTATATTAATTTACGTAGTGTTCTTATTATCTGAAACTGTAACAGATATAATAGATTTCATTGTATGTTATCTGACTAGACAGATATATGGAAAACCCTTAATAGAAAATCAATAAACAAATTGCTTCTGTATAAAATCAGACATGGTAATATTCACAAATAAGTGTCAGACTGACAGAATGACAATGAAGTATCAGCATTGCTTCTATACATAAAACTATCTGCCAAACACAAAAGCATTTCATGTGCTGCAATGATTTCATTAGACACTTAAGGCCAGATTTACTAAGCTGTGGGAAAGGAAAAGTGGAGATGTTGCCTATAGCAACCAATCAGATTCTAGCTCTCACTTTCCTATTACATGCTAGAGAATGTCAGCTAGAATCTGATTGGTTGCTATGGGCAACATCTCCACTTTTCCAAACCAGCAGCTTAGTAAATCTGGCCCTTAGAATTTCACAAATTTCTGAATCCTTATTACAATGACGTATTGAGCTTCATACATTTTTAGAACAGTTCCAATATAAAATCAAATTCAATATTAATGATATTTTGAATTTAAAAAGTTGGTATATTGCAATTGAGATGATCAAATTGCCTATTTCAACCAATTTAATTATTCAACCAATTTAACTTAGAACACATGAAGTCAGCCTTACTTACAGAGGAAAATTCAAAACAAAATAAATGTATAAAATACTGCATAGTGTTACATGAGATTTGTGCTTATATTATATTTGTGAATATTACCACATCTTATTTAAACAAAAATAGGTTCAGATTTACACAGCAGTAGAAATGGTCTCCTAAAAACAGTTGAGGCAGGCATTTTGTGGGCAAAGTCCATATTTATGGTCATATAACATCACTGGGATGTTCTAAAGCCACAAAAGGCTCCGAGATGTCCCTTAAGGAGGCAAATGAATGATACTGATTAATCACAAAATGGCTGCCCCTCTGTGCTTCAGCAGAGAATACATACTATAAAATACATGGAAAGGGCGGAAACTTTCATAAATGTTAAGATTTGCTGGATGAAATGTTGGCAAAACAAACATGCAAAAAGAGGCAGCTAAGAGAGAGAGGCCAAAAAAAAAGAAAAAGCCAAATATCAAGCAAGTCAAAGCTCTTACTGTGCATAAAGCTCGTCAAAGTGTTCATCAGGGCAGTATTTTCGAGGACGGCCTCTCTGAATATGGCGGCCACGTTTAAACTCTTCATCATCAACAGTCCAAACGGACCCATACTCATCCTCTACTCTGATAAAGCACTTATGGAGGGAAAGATTGGTGCGAATGGCACCCTGGGACCAAAGCGACAGCAAGAGGGGACAAGGCGGAAAAAAAACAAAGAAAAAAGAGGTGGAAGGAGGAGCCACAGACAATGAGACGGAAGGGGGGGAAAAAAAAGAATGCATAAGCAAATGATTGGTGAGGGTTAATTAAAAGCACTGGGCGTGTGATGCAGCAAACACCAAGGCAAGCAGGACAGGGGTACAGCAGGTATACAAAATGGCAGGGATGATGCAACGCGTTTCGCCTTTGTGAGAGCACCTCTGTTGTAATTCCGTCACCACATCAAACCTCAGGCACGATAACATACTACACTAAGAAGTTCAAATGATGGTGGACGTACCCACTGATCTTTTGTGGCCTCCTTTTTTGGAATTCTATTTCATCCACTGTCCATACTGCCCCTTTTACGTTTTCTACTCGCACAAAACACTTGTGTAGACTAAGATTATGGCGCACTGCATTCTACAGCAGGGACAGGAGAGAAAACATTCAGAGGTGAGCGCTGGTCATTGACAGCAAAGATACAAGTCACATTCCTGCCCAAAAATACAGCCTATGTCTGGGGGGTACCACACTGAGGGAATCCTATATGTTGTCAGGCGAAAAAAATTATTTTTTTATTTATTAGAATATACATATTATTTTATTAATGGCAAAAGACAAGGGGTGCAGCTGCCCAGAGGGGCCCACGGCAGCAGCTCCCCCTAAAGTGTAAGCAAAGCTTTCAGAGGCTGGCAGCTTAAAACCGCGCTCAGTTCTCCATGGATGGGTGCCAGGCGTTGTTTATAAATACATTACGAGTGGCTGAGCACTGTTTTAGCCATTAACCTCTGGCAGCTGCTATCACCAGACGGTACCGCCCCTGTCCAGCTCCGCCCCCAGTCCTGCCCATGCAGACTTGGTATGGAACCACAGAGCTCCACCCCTGAATAGGGCCATCTCTTATAAACCCCATAGAGGAAGCCTTTTCAACCAATATATTTAGCCAAAGTGATACTTTAGTTTTATTTTTTTAAGCGGTGGTTGTTTATGGAATAAGTACAACACAAAATATCATCTGCAATTGTCCCCTAAACAAAGTGGAGACATTATCAGGGCCAGACCCTTCACGTAAAAAGCAGCCAATCTGATCACTAGTTATTTGTGACATCACTAAGTGCCTCTGTAGCTTCTAATGAACCGATAGGCTGCATGCACATGAATTTGCTTCTCCCAACAGGGCAGACCTCACTTTGTGTAGGGACAAGGACGATGTGAGCTATGGGGCATCCAATTAAACACATTAAACTCTGTGAAATTACAATTTCATAAAAAAAAAATGCTAATTCAAATAAAAAAAAAGTTAAATGTTACATATAGATACAATGACATTTTAACTTATGTTATTGAATGAGGGAGAAAAGACAACTAAGGAAACTAGTAAAAGTACAGAATTAGGGGAACGTTTTCATCTATTGCCCTTTATGTAATCATTACAATTCATTATTGCCAATGTTGATATTCATTACCCTGCATACATTTGTGGGCCAGATAAGTCCCTCTTTCTACCCATATTTGCGCACATGCGTGGTCACTAAACGCGGATATTTTCATAGCGTGGAAAGCATCTCGCTCATAGGGTGCAAATAAACCCAGGATATAAATAAAGAGGCGAAATTCCCTCCAAAACCAGTGCATTGTTTTCTGTCCTCAAGTGGGTTCAACTTTAGAAATCAGTATAAACCGGACTGATCACAAATGCCGTGATATCCCTACACGCAGAACCAAGCTGGCGCGTGTCATACTGCAAGACCGAAGAACTCTATGTTCTGGTAATTCTATGATCCGTCTAAGACCGCCTGAAGTTATGGGGCCCAGGATATGGTGATCCACACTCTATGTGACGCTATCCGTGACATCGCATATAGCGGAGTACCGAGGATTCACAGCAGGCCAATGCGCAGGGAAAGCCTTCATGGCACATTGTCTCGCCTGGTGCACTAAATATACCACTATTAGGGTGAGTATCGGTGGGCCCACCTCTCTCTCCAGGCTTGGCACAAAAGACCCGCCAGTCCCCTGTATATACATACTTATATCTAGATCTTAATTACCAACTATCCCAGAAGATTTCCAGAAGACTCCTAAATTTCAGGCTATGCTCCCAGACTCCTAGGAGAGTGGGCTATCCTCCCGCACGGAGAAGGTGCTTCAACAAGCCATACCCACTACTCAACAATGACGTGAATTACAGCATTCTGCTTTGGGGGCAGGATTTATGCAAATGCCCAAGACACGCCCCTTTAATCACATTTATAAAACCCATTTAATGGACGCATAATTCCTGATAATAATCCAATGGTCTGACGCTCACCTTCCATGTCGCTGCATTGCGTCTGAAGTAGGCAAACATTCGCGTGAACCAGTTGTAGATTTCATTTAGTGTTAGTTGCTTTTCAGGAGATTCAAGAATCGCCTAAAAAATGACAGGACAATACATTACAATAAGGGGAGCTCCAGAAGAATTTCTACACAAAATAGGTCCTTAAGTAAACAACTCATTTGACGTTAAATGCATCATTTCATTTCAATAAGCAAAATAAATAAGTCTTTAGACTTCTCGACACGATCTGAGATAAACACCCTAATTTAACAATTCAATAACAACATTTAAAACGGATTATCTAATTGTTATTTGAGTTTTTATTTCTGTTTCCGGTTGGAAATATTCATTTATCAGTCATTCACAAAGCGGGATCAAAAATAAATGCAAAACATTTCAGTAGCTGATTACAGCTCAGTAATTATTTAGAGCTCAGATTAATTCTTGGGATCAGAGATTACGGTAGTTTGTGATAATTGACTTGCCATCTTTAAACAGACTCATTTTCGCTGTTGTGTGAAATGAATTTTCTAATAATCACATTGTATTGTAATACTTAATCAAAAGCAATTACATTAGATATTCGTGTTTTCAAAACTCCATGGCAAAAAAAAGGAAAAGTTTGCACTTAAACAGAGGCGTTTCTTAAATACATTTATTAAATGGGGGCAATTACATTCATTATAGAAAAGGTTCCATTTTACATTTAATGCAGAATTCGGTGCAATTGTGTTTTGCGTGGTGGGTACAGTATATGGGGCCCCTGTCGTGCTTTGCAGCAATACATATTTATTAAATCATTTTATACTATATTGTCCTGTAACAAGTCATAATTATATCGTTACCACAGTAAAACCCATTATAAGCTAATTATGAAAGTTAAAAGAATAAAGAACCAGCGCTGTCTCTAAACATTCGAAAAAGTTCCTCTATAGAAATAAAATAAAAACAAAACTGAATAAAAATCTAATTATGAAAGTTAGTCATTTGGATTTCTAGCCTTAAACACAGACGGCAGATAACAACCGGTGCCTTTTCCACTATAATGGCCATAGACCCTATATATTGTCTAAGGTTTCGTTTATCCCAGGTATGTTTCATTGGTTCTGCTGTATTAGCCACCACCGTCTCTGATGGGACACATGTCCTCCAAGCCTTCCACCCTCCAGGGTCTTCTCCCTTCTCTGCTCCAAGCAATACATGCTTCCTACCTTCCTGGGTGTGTTTTGTGAGGCTGGCAGTAGAGCAGGTTACCAGCTGCAAAACTAGTCTAGAATTCATGATTAATCCCAATAATTCACATTCATTAATGTTTCCTTTCACATTAGGTAAACAATGAACATATTCTGATGGATGTCTTGCTCACTTACCTGCCTAATTAAAGAAGCGTACGTGAAGGGGGGTCTGACTTCTGCATTTTTGTAAAACTCTTGGTTCTGTGCAATGTCTGAAAAACAAATAAAAACACCGTAAGATAACAGAGCATAAAGACAACACAAGAGGTCGCACTGCAGAGGTCGCACAGCAGAGGTCGCACGCTGGATTACGTTAAAGGTGATGTTGTTGGACACTTAAAACCCATCATAGGTTCATTGTAACAGTAATACTGATATATCCACAATGTATTGTCTAAATGTAGGGCCCGTGAGCTCTTTATCTGCTAAAGTCACACACTCTCTGGAATAACCTCCGCACATTAAGACTTTCCTCTACTCTCCAAACTTTCAATTGCTCCCTTAAATAAGTCACCAAATGCCACAACCCCCTACTTACCCCTCATCTACCCTATTTACAACCACATTCAATACAGTTCCCCTTCTATTACATGATTTACACAAACTTACACCATCTCTCTCTCCATAGTAATACCCCCTCGGTCCTGGTAGTGACACTGCTGTGGGACTGATCATACACAGCACTGATACCATACACCCTGTCTCTCCATAGTAATATCCCCTCAGTCCTGGTAGTAACACTGGCTGCTCCATTGAGTGATATATAGAATTCCGCCTTATTTTGCTGTACAGAAACGGGGTATTTACCAGAAGAGATGGGGACGTTATATTTGTCTGAGTAACGCCTTCGGATAGGTCCTACGTTGTGGATGCTGGTGGTAGTGATAACAGAGGGTCCCTGCGTTAGAGGAGTGAGCGGCGTGGTTGGCGTTGTCGGGGTATGAGGTAAACTTTGCGGTGATGGTTCTGAAGCCGTCTTTGAGAGGGTGGCGCTGGACACCAGGTTCAGCTGCGAAAACACAAAAACAAAAGACAATTAAGAACAGCTTGGTCTACATTAATCTGGTGACAGGCGTCCTGATACAGTCCAGGGCCACATGTGAATGTTAGAGGGCCACATACTAGCGTTATATTAGTAAAAAGTGAGAAGAGAAAGAACATGTCGGCAACCATTTTGTACGAGTGTCACAAGTCCTAACATTGCTTTATTCCAAGTCTTTCCTGTGTTTAAGTCAAGCATTCTACTAAAGCTGTTAGGAACCAATCAGAACGTAGATTGTCAGCGACATTCTAAAACAAGACAGCTACAATCTGATTGGTTGCTATTGGTTCCATTCCTGTTTGGACGCTTGGCACATGTCATGTCTGATTTCTGTACATCTATCAATCTACCCTCATGAATTCAAGAAATATCCTTCCAGCAATATTTTTTGTTACGTTGGATTTCAGATAAATGAATGATAGAGAAATCTACGATAAATCTAAGGTTTTACATGTAACCCATGACTTTGAACAGGTAATGGACATTTGTAGGTAATTATTCGGCCGTCTACAATAAGCACCTATACCCTTACCATGCAATTCATCCTCACAATAACCCAAACGACCGCAACATCTACAAAGATTTCTGAAGCCAACGTTGAAGTCATTACAACTCCCCCATAGATCATTGTGACAGTGTAAAATCTTAGGCATGACTACATAATGTTATATATAGGGCAGACTTTAAACAAGCTGCCACAGTATAAATTCTAAACATACAAAGCTTCTAGCTGCACATATAAATTTAATATATATTTTTCCATTTGTTGTCTTAACGTACAGCCTGTTGTTTAGGTTTAAATGGAAGTGCAGACATTGCTTCTATACAGGGAGAATTCTATAAACCCTGATAATATCGTGGACACATAACTTTCAGTTAAACTTTACATTAAGCAGAACGCTAATTAATTCAACAAAAGTTTGCGTAACATTTTTTTTTCCAGCTAACTTATTTTTGAGATGCATCCAAGATATAATGATACATTGTGCACAGGACCACGTTACAGTCTGCAATCAGTCAGTCTTATTACCATGTCAGGATTTTATTTCTTTTCACAATAAATTAGTTGTAAAAAAAAGAAAGTATTATTGCCATTAAATATAATTTGCCGGAGTAACGGTGAAATCGTATAAAGTTGGTGCCAAATAAGTATGAGGTCATGTAACAGAAAGGTACAATATACGGCATTAATCAGGAGAATCGCGGTGTTCCGTTAATTGATTTCAAAGAAAGGAGCCTTATCAGAGACTAATTTTACAGTTCATTCTGTGAAATACATCACTCATAGATCGGAGGGGGACAGGTCACATTATTATTGTAAGAGCCACCATGAAACGTTATGGATTTTGTATTCTCTGTGAAACATAAACGTTTTAAGGGGAATTTCATGCTGAAGGTGTAGAGAAGACTCGTAGTTTGGAGATTGTGACCTTTAAAGTTTATGGGCCTGGTCCAGACCTACAGCAGCTCGCGTGGTTACGCCGGCCGGAAGCGTATAATCGCCAGTTAGAACGTTTTGCGCATGCGTGTGGCAGACGTTTTCCATCGAAATTTTGTAACTTCTTTAGCGTGAATCGGGCGTCCGTACCAAAAAAACGAATCCCGGAAATACGCTGCAGTCAGTGAATGTAGGCGGGGGAAGGTATTTAAACCAGTATGGGCGGGGTTACCTTTTACGTCGCGTTAGTACGAACGGGCAGGCGTAGGGTAGGGTTTAGCCGAGTAACCGGAGTGTCGGGAGAGTGCAAAGTTCGTAGGTCTGGATCAGGCCCTATCAGTGTACCTCAGCTCTATACAAGCCGGGCCTCCCTCTGAGCCACGATGATAACCCCTGAAGGATGGTCCTGTAATGGCCTTTATACAGTTCACAATACACACGTCTGGCATCTTGCTTATTAAATGAGACACAGATGTAAATTCACCAGTAGCCGAACAACAATAAAAGTGCTCAATGTCCTATTACCTTTCCGTACAAACTGTGATCCGGTGTCAGCTTATTCTTTACAGGCTTTTCTATGTTTTTATATGTGTGTAGTATCCTGTATATACTTGTGTATAATGGTATTTAATTCATTTAGCAACGGCTGCCTGTTTTATTCATGTGCAATACATCATATAGCGTCGAATAATAATTCAATTGCATTTAGTTTCAAAAATAATTTTTACGATGCATGCTGGTAGAAAAATGCAAGTAAATAAGTTGTTATTATGTGACCTGGGGATATTACTGTGTGGTATAATCATGTGACCTGGGGACATTACTGTGTGGTATAATCATGTGACCTGGGGACATTACTGTGTGACAATCATGTGACCTGGGGACATTACTTTGTGGTATATTCATGTGATCTGGCATTACTGTGTGGTATAATCAGGCTATGTATCAGGCTATGTATGTAGCGGTCTATGTATCAGGCTATGTAGCGGTCTATGTATCAGCCTATGTATCAGTCTATCAGGCTATGTAGCAGTCTATGTAGCGGTCTATGTATCAGTGCTGTATAAGAGCAGCAATCGTTACAATGACAATACGGCTTCCGGATCGATCCCCTGTGTACGTATATAACCTTCCAGACACAGACAGATGTTAATGAAGGGTCAATATTGCTAATTTTAGTACAACAGAAACCTCTGAGGGAACAGAACGGATAATTATGGACCCAACTAAATCCATTAATATTCCCCTGTTCGCGATGAGGGAAATCCATAAAACAAGACCCGGCGGGAATACCCGGAGACACGGTATCTTACCAGGCCCGTGAACAAGGGGCTTCTGGGCATCTACATGGGCCGCACACAACTCACATGGCGGAACTTTTCTCCGGACCATGTCAGATGCTTAACAACAACATGGCCGCTGTGTCCTGAAGATCAGACACTGACAACTTATTATGACGTGTTAACCCTTTACCTCTAGAGGATCGCGTTGTTTGACTGTGCCATAAATCACTATACGCCACCATACAATTGCGATATTACTATGAGGTCTGTCTTTGCATTATAGGAATAAGGGGCACATGTGGGGTAGTAAAAGACGTGACAAATGGCAGCTCTTCACACCTGATGCTGGCTGCCACCACTCGGAGCCAGAGAGAGCAGTCAGTCCCAGCTAATTGCCAGATGAAATGCTATGATAACAAGTCTAATTAGAAGATGCTTATGGAAGGGATCTGGTGATTAAACGCAGCATAGGAGCGACCCCAGCAAGCTGCGGCACAGGGTGTAGCTGGAATATTTTGTGGAAACAGTAATCTTATTTTAAGAAGGGGAGGCAGCAATATTTGTAATAATAGCTATGAGGTAAACTAATTAAAAGACGGATCCAGCAGGAGGACGGCTGAGCCCGTTCCAAAACTAAGTGCCAAGTCTCCACAGTAGAGCAGCAGCCGAGTGGAAAATGTCTGCCTGACCTCTGCTCTCGCTATTAATTTGCAGGAAAACTAATGACACATATACATATTCCCACAAAATTGTTCTAATTGCTAATTTGCCAAAGGAGCCCAGTTTCCAAATTAAACATGACTGCAATCTGTGAGGAAAGAGAGAACAAAAAGCCGGGGCTCGGAGCGTGGGGCGTTTCATCTTCCACATCTATTTGTAGGCTTAACCGACGATTTGATGAAATGCCGACCTTGTCAATCGCTGGAGAAGGGTTTTATTTCCCTTTGCTGTGTTTATAGACAGTGGACTTGCTGCATGTAAAGTTCTGTGCTCTCTGCTGGCTCAGTGACAGAGAGAAACAGGCTGCAATCCGGAGACAGACTGAGGCTGCTTATCAGGAAGGATAGGAAATGGGTCAGCCAGCGGGTCAGCCAATCAGGGCGGCAGAGAGAAGCCAGGATCAGCCAATCAGGACACTAGATGCCATGAATGGCCACTGAGCCATGAGGCAGAACATGCCTCACTGTGGACTGAATCAATGTGGCATTAAGGAACCACAAGCATTAAGGTGTCAGCCTTGCCATGAAATATATACCAGTATACCAGGCTAAGAAGCAAATACAATCATCAAACCAAACTGGGCAACACAGCTCTCAGAAGTTATGCACACACCTACAAACGTTTTATTTGTTAGTGGCATACCTCCATCTTGTAGCTTACATGTGCCAAAATCTGCTACTGGTATCTATAGTCCATATATTTAATTATTTTAAGTACTAAAACCCCCAAACCTCTTTAAAAGTCAAAATATAAACAATAAACCTATACAGGAAAAATAAACTGATTGATTTAGTTCCTGGATGGATTTTTGTTGTAGACAATGGATATATTTTTCTTTATTATTTTTTCCACAGATAAAAAAAAAAAAAAATACTAAAGAAAAATAATATCGGAAGCAGAGATGGGATCATTTTATTAGGTTAAGGCCTAAATTTATGACTACTGGATTATATTTTAATGACAGAACTCCGCTTGTAATCCGTTTTCTTGCGTAGCGTATTTTTCGCGTGCGTGCCCTCTATACACTCCCCTAGGCACACCCCTTGCATGTACCTTCTATACACTCTCCTAGGCACACCCCTTGCATGTACCTTCTATACACGCCCCTTGGCACACCCCTTGCATGTACCCTCTATACACTCCCCTAGGCACACCCCTTGAATGTACGTACTTTGACCGATTTCCGCTTTTGAAACCCTACCCTAACTTTTGGCTGCATAATCGCTATTGTCCGCACACGTACGGATGGGCAACACGGACTTACGCAGCTAAGCACGCCCATACTGTACACTTTAAATAAAATCCCCCGCCTACATTGCGTATTTTAGACTTACTTTTGTCTCACGTAAAATTGGTACGCCCACACATATGAATTTACGCAGCAAATACCTAAATGCACCATACGCTCACATTTACGTTACGTTATGTAGCGTATTATCTGTCGTGCTCATGAGCAGTACTTACCAAAACGCGATTTTACATGTCCGCCACGCGTAAATTTGCTCAAAAGCATTGTTCTGGATCTGCCCCAATGTGTTTATATGTATATATATTTTCTGACTGCTTGATCAACAGCCGTTATTGTGTCTATATTTTGGTGCGGTAATTAATGTTATTTTATTGATATATTGCTATGTGTTTTTTCATCTGTATGACTGTAATTGACTCTAGTAATACCCCTTAAGCGCTCTCCTTTTTATTGTTGTTTTTGCTTTTTGTGCTTTCAATAGTTTTTTTGTTGTAACTGAGTTTTTTTTATTTATTTTACAAATAACGGT
>WWET01001798.1:184960-197460 GCA_011038615.1 Limnodynastes dumerilii | reverse complement strand
AGCTCTGTTTGTTTTGCAGAATATTTTATGTCCATAATTCTATAAAAGCCATTATATAAAAGTCATTATTAAAAAAATAAATAAAAAATGCTCCGTCGCTCTTTCTATTCTGATGAGCGTTTAAAATCCTCTTCTGGAACCAGCGGTTGGTCCCCCATCATGTCATCGCGGAGGAGAGGTACAGAGACCCCCAAAAGGATATTAAAATCCCCTTTAAGGTGCTTCTATGGGTTTTCAAACCATCCTGATAAATCAGCAGGGGGCAGAGAAGGGGAAATCTGGAGCTGTAGAATAGGTAATGATATCACGGGTAATACAATAAATAGAGATACATATATATGCAACACACACATCTCGCCAACAAGCTATCCTGACAGCTTTTCAAAATCTCAGACTCGCTCACACACATCTGAGAGAGATTCTTCAATGGCAGCGAGAAGCTTCTGCCTTATGTGTCAGAGTACAATACAGTCCTTGTTTATCTGTATATAAAGGTGCACAGAGATTTTCCTCAAAGTAGTGAGAGAAAGGAACGGCAACGAGGGGGGTGAAGGTTAAAAAAAATATCATTCTCCGTGCTCTGACAGATGTCACCAATGCTAAGAGCCCTCCACCATCTTTATACCACACAGTGCACTCCGAGAACTAACTCAAAAAACAAATGAACAATTCCTCGTTACTGTCCTGGGCCGGCTACGCAGAAAGCACGCCATCACGGCGGATTAATCAGGCAGTAGGGGATTTCCGGGACAGGTAATGGACAAGTAATCAAGCTCAGGAGTGTTACGAGCCTGAGCTGAGGGGTCGGTGTTATTGTAAACCTGAGACGAGACTCGTGATTTTTCTGACTTTTGCACAGGAATTGGAGCTGAAACTCGAAGCAAGAGAATTCCTTTGCTAGGCACTGACGGACATCTTAATGTTTACTCTGGAACTTTTTTTTTTTTAAGGTCATCAGATTTTGGATATTTAAAAAAAAAAAAACAAAAAAAAAACAAACATAAAAAATGAAGCAGCAAAAAGTACGAGTTTCAGGAGAACAGAAAAATCTGCTTCCTACACGGCCAATGGAATAACATAAAAGAAATGATAACAAGCCCTTCTCCAGACCTGTTGCCAGGATCCATGCATTTCAATGATCTCATCTCTCTACTGGCTAAACTCCAACACACAATTTCATTAACCCAGGTACCGCAGGTGATAAAACTCATTTTTCCCTAAAGAGACAGCTAAAAAGTACCATTTATACATTTATGAAGTACCAGCAATCAAAATTATGGATTTTCTAAAAGGTTTTTAACTACTTTTATTGAATAGAGAAAATTGCTGTCTCAGACTTTTGTGACACTACGGCCAGCCATAAATTCCCGCATTCAGACACAGATGTACTATGGTCACTCGTGTCAATAAAAGTGTGAATTGAAGATGATCCTTGTCGGCCAAGTAATACTTCTAATTGCACGCGGGAAATGTGCTCCTGCAGGTAACCTCGTGGCTGAAGTGCTTTTTGCTTTCATGTATGTGGAGGGACTCTCCGGGACAGACACAAGCACTGAGCCGTCTGAGGAGCACAAGCTGGACGTGACGGGCGTCTTGGGAGCAGTAGAGGGCAGTGTGGTGCTTAGCCCAGGCTGACCTGTCTGTTCTACTAGATCCTGAACTGCACAGACCAGAGAAATCTAATAACTAAACTAGAAATCAGAGACACCTGTAATATCCACCATGACTTATTCTATCGCCCATTGTGCAAAGTGCAGCCCAGACAGTGGGGACCCAGGGTATATGTGGGAGAGGAGGAAGAGGAGGCTGGGTCAGTGGAGATCTGGGGTGGGGGTGGCACAGCTTACCCCAGGTTTTGGTGAGTACCGCATGTAAATGGTTAAAGTGGAAGCCTTTCTGTGCACACATTGACATACAGGAGCGGAGCAGGATCAGGGACTCCAGAGGTAACGTACCCACTGTGGGGGCAGGGGGGTAGGGGCTGGATGCCCCTAACATCTGGGACCTAGAGATGATTATGTAAAAGCTAAAGGTGGCTATGCTCTCTTCCCCCCCCCCCTCTCTCTTTGTTTGACTGTTTGTTTGTGTGTCTGTTGCTGTGTGGTTTTTTTGTGTGTGTTTGTATACTTCGTGTGTGACTAATATTTACTTATGTTTTACATTTTCAGATGATACACTGGAGCCATATAGTCCCTGTTTGTATAACAGTGAAACTGACAATAATCCCTCTCCTGAAGCAGGTGACTAAATGCTAAGAAAATATAAGGTTAAATGTTTATTAATAAAAACATATTCGAATAAATTTATTTTTTGGTCTTAGATGTATGCAGTGAAACATCTTGTCATGCTTTCCCAAAAGCAACAGAAGAGAGTCACAGCATGTATATTTATCTATTAACTAGCTGTGCAAAGTCCTAGGTCTTACAAAAAATCTCTCTCTCTCTCTTTCCTTCTCTCTCTCTCTTTTTCCTTCCTCTCTCTCTCTTTGCTTCTCTATCTCTCTCCTCTCTCTTTCCTTCCTCTCTCTCTCTCTTTCCTCCTCTCTCTTTCCTTCTCTCTCTCTCTCTCTCGCTCTCTCTTTCCTTCTCTCTCTCCTCCTAAACCTGCTGGCGGGGTGGCCATTGCACATTATTCCCCCCATCTTCTGAGTTTGCAAGGAGCACATAGTGGTCTTCCACATGGACCACCTCTACAAAGATCCAGCAGTCCCATCATGGCACAACGGGCCGGATTCAGAGCTCTGGCCGCATTGCAGTTGAGGCCGGAGTTTCGTGAAAAGTGCTACTTCGCATGCGCAGTAATTTTGGAACGTAATCTACGTTACGTCTTTAAATCCGCGTGCACGCAATCTATGTTGCAAGAAGTAACGTAGATTACGTTCCAAAATTACTGGGCATGCGCAGTAGAACTTTTCGCAAAACTCCGGCCTCAATTGCATTGCGGCCGGAGCTCTGAATCCGGCCCAACGTTCCTAGGTAACGGATCGGTGGAATAATCCAGAATATTGGTTCAGCCCCCAATATAGCCGGCACCACAGACAGAGGGAACGCCTGACTTTTCTTTATTAAACTGGATTTTAATTTTGCTGCAATATATTTGTGTCCTGATGACAGGGTGCATGGAACAATGATCCGGTTTCTGTCGCTCCAGCGTGTACTTGCCTATACCTGGTTCCTTTAACATACACTTTGTTTTTCCAAAACCACAAACATCGATCTTGGAATTTCATGTGGAAGTGCTTAAGGGGTTGAAAGTTAACACCTTTGTGAGCTGTGCAGCCTCACAGTTACTGTTAAACAAAAGCCTCTTTGTAGAAACCGTTTTGAAATGTTTTCTTAACATGTTCCAAGTAGTTTTAGGCAAGCAACTAAAGTAAGCAAGATGTTACCATGATAAAAACACTTGTGAAAACATTAGAGTGCCCTTACTAGTGGCCTTCGCATAGACTCCACTTTATTAAAAATAAAATCCTATATATTTATGTATGAGACGGAACGTTATTAAAACCTTTTTTTTTTATTGAGATGACGGAACAATTTGCATCTTTTCGCAACAGAAAAAAAAACAAAGCCCCCGGAGGGTGGGGGGAAAGTTCAGTTAATCCCAAACTAGGTGAAACCCATCGGTACGCTTAGGTTTTATAATTAGCACTTCCTCATTCTTCAGAAAACAAACCTACACCCACAAAATAAACATCTCAAATGTGCGCAATATGACATCAAACAACACGGGATTTTGTTGCACTTAACCCTCTGCTTTCTGTAACCGTCTGGCTGGGACGGGCAGCTCTGCTTAATGCAGTGTATACAGGGAAGGATATACCATATATATCAGCTTATTGTGATGGGTACACTTTCTTTATACAGCGTAAGACTGAGGCCTAATTACGTACAATTTTATCGGATGGCTGCTGTCTAGTTTGGCCGAGTATAGACAGGAAAAAATAAACGGATTTATTGGGCTCTTTCTGCTATTATTATGTATCGCGATTTGTTTTACACGATACATAAGTTGCCTCACGACTTATCTGACGGACCTTCCTTTTAATATATGGAGGGTCTGAGGCCAGCATTAAACCAGCTGAAGCCAAGAGGCGACGTTGTAATCTGTTCCTAATTAACCATATTTGCCATGTTCCGGCATATCAGAAGGGCTAATTTTGGCAAGTCCCAGAATGCACCCTGTGTGTGGCTAAGCTGTGACTCGCTGCAGCTGAGCATCGGAGAGAACCAGAGCGGTTACTAGAAATGGAAGCGCCAGGGGCAAAAAGGAATTTATCCTTAAATATATCAACTTACTGGTGCCCCCAGGGCCGTAACTAGGGGTGGGTGATAGGGGTCGTCGCCAAGGGCGCAAAGTCGAAGTTGGGTGGCAGTAAGTTAATTTTTAAGCTTAAACTGGTTACTAATACAGGGTCTGGGGGCACCATTTTTTATTTTTGCCCCTGGCACTAAAATTTCTAGCTATGGCTCTGGTTCCCCCTTCATGGTGACCGTGATGTGTGGGTCACCATTGTAAACGGCCCTATTTCGAAAGGGCCGTTTGCTCCCAGCCAGTTCGGAACTCGAACCTCGATGAGGCATAGCAATCAATCCCTGGAGCACTGAACACGGTGCTCCGAAAGGTCACTTTCCCCACTCCCTAACCCAAACCCTATACCCCCCTCCCATAGCCTAACCCTAAGTCTCCCTCCACGCAGCCTAACCCTAAGTCCCTTCCGCAGCCTAACCCTAAGTCTCCCCTGACGCTGCCTAACCCTAAGACCCCGGCGGCGGCACTTCTGAAAGTAAATGGGCGATTACACAAATCACACACTCACCTATTCAGAAAAAAACATTCTCGGAGGGCTCACATTGGAAATAGGGACAGCCGAAAAACAGCTTTCACCTGTCCCTGATTTTCCATGCGAGCCTTCGCAGCGGGGACTCACATCGACCGTGATCATGGCTTCCCAAATGTTTTCAAGAATGGACGACCAACAAAACAAACACAGCGAGAGGAAGGCGAGCGAGAGCTTAATAACGGCAGTGACGGAACATAATCGGCAGATGCAACGTTTCAGCTTATTACAAAACTTTCATCGGGGAAACATTTGCCCTGTTTTCTGCTGCATTATTAAGTCCACAAATGTCCATGTATATAAGACGCACAATCCCGGAGTCCTGCGCCATCAGGGAAATTTCCGTGTCAGTATATATATATATATTGCAGGGCTTTTACTAAGGAGATCAAATGATCACCCTGACACTAAACCCTGGTTTCATGCTACTTGTAACGTGTTTGTCACCAGTGTTTACAGAAAAAGCCAGATAAAAACTACGGGAAAGTTGACTTACTTTAAAAATAACGGGAAGTCTTCACACACAGCCTCACAGCCCGGCCACTTGCAAACGCCGTGTCCATATAAGGGATGATTCTGCATATAGTCCTCGTGGGATCCACTAAAGACAGAAAAAAATCAGAAACAAAAATTCACTGACGGATGATAAACAAGTGGATTTCAAACATGAGCAAATAAACACACGAACGTTTCCGAGCTGCCTGAGACGTTACAATTGACTGCTTTGCATATAAAAAGTCTCATTTATGAAAGTGCTGCACATGCAAAAAACAAGTGGCAACCTGCGCTCTCAGAAGAAAAGACAAACGTCAACAACGAAGTGTAAGCACACAGCACAAGTCTTCATCTCTGATGAACAATTCCCCAATGTCCCGGTTTAATAAGGACAGCCTGATCTCCGTGGAAATCTCACATTTACATCTATTTTTACTAGACAAACCATCTGGCTATCAGTCACACAGGGAAGAGATTCGAAGAACTAAGTCATTGTGCTAAGCCAATGCGAGGAGATGAGATGCCTGACATCCTCACTGCAAATTGTGCATTGCATAACCCTCTTGCGTTGCATTGCGCTGTATATCGGCGCATTGGGTGGATATTCCACGTCGTCGCTGCTAACAACAAGGCTAACATATTTAGCTTTCATCAGCGTCATGGTTAGCAGAAATGCTGCCGAAATACATCCCGTGCCAAAGGATCCGTCTGTAATTTGGCTGCAGAGGTGGGTGGATTAGCAGACATGGCTGGTCAGTCGGAGGTAGTGTTTTAGCACAGTCAGCACATTCTAAGCGCACAGTCCCAGATGGCATTCATCTGCTGGTGAAATTTAAGGGCTTGCCAAAAAGGTTGCCCAAACTATACTTTATTTCCGCAGCGCTTTGACCTTATTATGGAGTGTGGACAGTTTTACCCACAATGCAACAGGGTAAAACCACCTCAGACTTGCTAATATAAGCTCTTGTCTCTGTGTAGTAGGTGAGCGGAATCCCTGATCTGCAGCGCTCCACCGCACCACACAATGTACATGAAGCGCTTAATGTGGGGATAAATCATGTACTGTGCGCCTACCTAGGACATCCTATATTAACATAGAGCCACCCAATGCCTGCCAACCTGTGGTTCTCCAACTGTTACAACTATAACTCCCAGCGTGCACTAACGGCAAATGCAAAGCTAATACCTAGCAGTGCATGATGGGATTTGTAGTGTCACAACACCTGAAGAGCTAGGCCAGGCCTGATCCAATCTGCTGAACTGTAGGTAGGGATTTAACTGGGATTAAATCCAAAGACCTGGCAGTATTACCGGTAGACGGCATGGAGGTAAAGCAAGATATTCAATGAAACACAAACATTTGTGAAATGCGAAGCATTCAGACTATAGTCACAGGATTACAGTCACTACTAAGAGCGGACTATGAACATGTGTTACTGACTGCTGCTAGGTAATAGCAATAACCTGATCAATTGTCAGTGCGTTACGTTATCTGTATCAATAAGGTGCAATGTTGTACAATACAGACGCTATCTTCATACAACTTATTACCTACATTATTATTGGCCTTCATTTCTATCGTTCAGACCAGGGCTGGAAGTTCAGGGGTACACGGGGTATACAGGGGTATATGGGGGTACACGGGGTATACGGGGGTACATGGGGGTACGGCATACCGTCACTTCTCCCACAAATGTGACTGAACAGCTATAAATCCCCATCACTGCTGTTATTTCTATGTCTATACGGCAGCGCTGCACAGCCGCAGTGTCCCTATACAATCACATCCCACATTCCAGGCTCACTTCAGTCCAGTAACCTACCAGTATGTCTTTGGCCCGTGGGAGGAAACCGGAGGACTCGGAGGAAATCCACGCGAACACCGGTCGGAACCGAACCCAAGGCCCCAGCGCTGCGAGGTAGTCCCACTGTCCCACCAAGCACTACTATGGGTACACAAACACACACAGCACCAATTATAGTGAGAGAACTAGCGACCGGCTGAATGACAGCGGGCATCAATGCTTGCAGAGTAAAAGGACAAGTTATTAAAGCCACAGCCCGGTGAGGACCACTGACCCGCCAGGCCATGCCCTATGGAGTCACCAGGAGATAACCGCTGCACGGGAACCTGCCATCTGGACAAATCATTATTATTGACAATTAAGAGATGGCAGAAGCTGCAACTGGACCGTGTGCGATGTAAGGAAACAAAGAGCATGCTGGGAAAATACAGACACCGAACACCTTTACTACCTACAGCTACATGTGCTGAGAAACTACAACTCCCAGCATGCTCTAACAGCAGAAGCAAAGCATGCTGGGACTTGTAGTTTCACAGCAGCTGTAGTGTGCAGGTTGCCTATGTGCCTTGTCTACAGGAAGGGGATAATCCTTCAACAGTGTCCTGATCAATACATAATACATAATGCTTTACATGCACTGATCCCTGTCACAAGATGCTTAGATGCCAAACACGTGCTTAGCAGATACACCAACCGATGAACCATAACTGGACCGGAGGGGGGTAATCGCCCGTTATTTCTGCAAGGATTACAATAACCTGAACAATCGGTGTCCTCTGAGAAACACAAATGCCGCCCTAGTGCAAGGATTCCAGACAGAAAAATGTTCATTATGTATAAAAAACACAAACACAATTAATAAGCCTCTGTGCCCCACACACACTGACTCACCAATCCCAGGGTACAATTCCACACGTGGCAAATGGCTCAGGGCCTAGAAGTGACCCCGGTCAGGAGGGGTAATCGGGGTTAGGCGGAGTTCTATGGGGTCAGTGAGGTTCATTTTATCTTGTGTGGTTGTACATTTCGGTGGCGACTTCTAATAATGTTTCACGTTCAGTGGGTGGAAGACTTTTGATTTGTACAGGGTGTATCAGTGGTAACCAATCAGACTTAAGAGGAAAGACAGAGGGGTGGGACTGATGGCGCCGCCTCTCTCTGTGTAAAAACGTCCGTACTTGGGATATTTCCATGCGCTTGCGTCAGAAAACTGTGGTTATAATGTGAACGCACACGGCTAGATACCTCGGCCCAGTGAGAAACGTCCGCTCTGGGATCCAACTGCATAAAAAAACGGGAAAGCGTGTTACGCAATACGGGGTCACGATGGAGGACAACACAAATCCTCGGGACACACACTGACTTGCTGGAAGCCTTTCTGACGGCGTGTCAGGAGAGGACGAGTTTACGTATGGCGGATACACAGGGTGAGAAGGGGGCGGGAATTACACCGTACAGCAAGAGCTGGGTGCCTTTACGCACAATCGAGATTTTCGAGCTGTCCTCATTTCACGCGGGAACGGCGAGGAAGTCTTACGGTCCGGTCCCGTTACCATAACGCCCTTGGACAGGTGTAAGGATAGACCTGGGACAGGGGGGTCAGCGGAGGTCCTATGTGAGGGGTACATTCTGAGGACTGAATTTACGTGGAAACGCTGATATAATCACCGCGCTGATCTTCTGTACCATGAACATAAAAATCTACATTAATGGCCACAATAGCTGCAGGCCTCATAAGCTTTACGTCAACAAAGCAACTTTAAATCCATGTTTAAACATAGATAACAGACTGTTCTAATGATAATGTCCCTTTAAACATTGCTCATTAATGTCATAAACAACCAAGGTCGTTGTCCCCTCTCTGCACACTAGTAACAGATTACTGGCCTGGCTAATGATTAACACCACCTATAGAAATCCTATAGGAGCCACAGGTTCCAATGTTCCGGTTTAATTAAGTAAACAGAGACATAAGACTTCAACGCGGCGCGTTTCCAGAAAAAGAAGTTGCAGAACGAAGCCTCTAAGAACCCGACGCGTTACTCAACTGTTACGAGGCTTAAACTAAAAAGAAACATAAAGACGTAAAGCGCATTTGTCATGTTCCTGCAAGTGCTCAGTAATTTAAACATGGAGCTCACATGGAGCATACGGCTGGAATCTAGGCTGCGGAGAGTTAATATCTTTCTCAGTACAGTGACCACAGGACCCAGAGGCAAAGCTATTTCCCGCACTTCTCCTATGAATGGGATAGATTGCCATATGGATACAGACACTAAACAAGCTGCACGACTCGTGGCGACAAGAGCCTAGGGGACTGGCCTATATTAAAGCCACCTGTGATGTGGAAATTGTCTTCTCTCTCTGAATTACATTTTAAGAGCCCATCACAAACATTAGTTTTGAGTAGCCACAAAAAGGAAAATTACAGCCGGGAGAATTCACGTCTCAGAAAGCGGGGAAAAAAAAGGAAAATATAAAATACCGCAAATTGTAAGTAGTCAATGAGAGAATGGCTGCAACTGGACAAAATCTGGACCATCAGCTGTCCATTCAGTGACACAGGGGACATCACCAGTGTCATCAGCCCAAATGTCACGACAAGATAATAATCCAATCGAGATCAAGCATTTCATTAGCAGCCATGTTGCGTAATGTCCGCTAATGACCTGTGCTGGCTTCCAAACACGCTAACAAGCCCCCCTGTGTCCTGGGCGGTGGCCAAATTGACTGAGAAGCGACGCATCTCATCCAATTTGGCAGACACACGTGGGGCCAAACATACGCGGTTCTTATGTTCGGGCTGAGCGCAGGGAGGCGCTGAGTGGCCAGCAATGAACTCGTCTGAACTTCACCGTCCACATCCATTCCCAGCGCGGAACCAGCAGACGCCATCGGAGCTGGTCAATTATAGGTCACACTAATAGTCTCCAGTCTGGAGGTTTCCATCACAGCTGTTTCATTAAAAAAACTATAGAAACACTTGACTCAAAAAGGTTTAATGTCTCCGCACTGCAGTACAGAGGATTATTATAATAAGGCCGTGCTATCTGAATGGAATCGTTAAGAACGCAGGTTATCAGGATCACTTGTTACGTCTTCATGGTAGAAGGAGGACTCCAGAATCTGAGTCTCCATTAAGTCCATGTAATACAACTATAATATATATATTATTTACACAATGTTCAGATTTTATGTGGTTTTCTTTTAAGTTGCCTTTTTTACAAACTGGTCATCTATGAAACACATCACTGCTTTCCAAGATAAAAGGGCTTACAGCCACACAAAACTGACTAGCTAGACAACCCATTAAATTCCTGAGTGTGGACAGAGAATATCTTCCATGTAAACAGCGCAGGATAAGCAGAACATAGATTTTATTGGCATTTTCTATGGGCTCCCCATGTACAAAGGTTAGGCGGCTTACTTAGTGTTTGTAAGGTGTGGTCCCAGTTAATTTGCTCTGTTATACAGCGGACATCATACTAACGGCTCAATTTTATTAAACACCAAGAACAAACAGTTAACTGGTAGCAGATGACCTTTCTCTCCGGGAAAATCACTATCAGGGACAAAAATAAGGCTAAACTGGAAGTATGAATGGCTTCAATAATCTATGTATGAAGTGTAGCTGGGAACAACGATGCTTTCACTGTGAATGCTGAAATGGGAACAAGTCAAGTGTGTAATCTTTAAATTCTGTTTACTGTGCAGTGACAGACAGACGGGTCAAATGTTCATCGTCCAGTCCCAGGCATGGCGAGGAAGATGCATTAATTCATCAGGATTAATATATAAGATGACACTTATTAATGGTACACAGTGCTCAATGTGGCAGAATTGTAGCCATTAGCTGTATGTTATACAATGAGTGCAGGCAAAATATTTTATGACGCTGTATTAGTGGATGAGATATATATTTAATTGTCAAAATACCTTCACAAACAAGAGGAGGCTGAACGCCGCTGTAATCTGCAGCCATTTGTAATCCAGGGACACGTTTCTTCATTTTATCACTCCAAATGACGCGCCTGATCCAGACTTAATAGCGACAGGCAATTTATGCACGCGCCAAGCGGAACTCTGGCTGTGGGAACGCACTGCGCATGTGCACGGCAGATGTGACTCTGATCGTATGTAACACCATACGATAGGACGTGACAGTCCCTACGCAAGCCGAATACACGCATTGTGGGCGGAGAGAGGCATTTAAATAGTATAGTGGGGGCGGGGTTAGGCGCTTATGTACGACAAGGAAAGGATAAGGCCGGGTTCTAATCGCATATATCATCTAAGTTACGTGCGTGCGAGACGGGTACCCGGGGAGCGCATTATACTCAGAAGTGCGTGAGTTAGGCACGCTTGTGTACGTAAAACAATCTTGGGTCTGGATCAGGCCGATATCTTTAGTCATTAATAATGAGAAAAAGCACCAAAAACGTTATTTAGGAAGAACATTCAGGTCGGTCGAGGAAAAGTAAAACTACGCTAATTATCTGTCCTCTCACGTGCCCTAACCTTCTGCTACATGCTATCCAACAAGACTTACACAACTCCATCCAACACACAGCATTCTTTCTGTGTCTCTTATGTTACTAGATACACACATAAATATGCTGAATATTGGATCACTACAGACATCTTCCATGTATGAGACAACAAGTCCACGAGGAGACGCACTAACTGTGCCTCAAACCTCGGAATGCCCATATATATATATATATATATCTATATCTATAGTCATTGCAATAGTTCTATATAATATCTTTGCCTTTGTTAAAGGTGTAAATAGAGTAGTTTCCAAATATTGGGCTTTGCAATAGATCAGAAATGGTTTTAAAAACAAAACAAATCAAAACAAAACACACAAAAAAGCGAAGACTACAAAAAGCTTGTGGACATGTGACAGAGAGACAGAGCGGTGCAATGAGATCGCAGAAACACATTGACATGCGCATTCTCCCCCTCTGCGTCTCCAGCAAATGCAGAATGAAGACTTCATGGAGTGGATGTGTGCACTATCAGCACAACAAACATTATTACACAGCCCGAGAGGGGACGAAAGAGAGAAAGAAAATTCAAAGCATGTTAAACATGTGGAGTGCTGAATCCTTGTGAAGCCGGGTGCTTGTGATGGGGAAGGGAGTGTAAGAGGCCCCTGTCTTACAAATCACACAGTGACGCCCAGTCTTCATCTACATTGCATTATGATAACTCTCAGCACGCAGAATAATGGCGCAAGTTCGGCCTCTCTTGGAAATCGCTTCTAAACTGTGTGTTTGTTTCATTCCTCCTCCACACTCAAGGGTTTACTCGGAGTGATTTAATTATCGTTTTCCTTGTGTAAGACAAATTAAAGA
>WWET01001798.1:173123-184920 GCA_011038615.1 Limnodynastes dumerilii | reverse complement strand
GCCATGCCAAATCAGATTATTTATCTCCTTAACTGATTGCCGTGCTCCAAACCCCAGAGACGTTACTAATGTGCTTCTCCGTGTAAAATGGGAGATCCGGATGACACGATTATCATTTTATTTATCAAAGGTGGGAGTGGAGTTTGGCGGTTAAGCTGGCTACAAGCTACGCGATAATCAGGGCGATGCTACGTATTGTGCTGTTTCGATTGTTGGAATGGTCCATCAACGCTTCCTGAATGCTCCAATCCCCGCCGGACAATGCTATCAGAGATGGAGCGAGGTGATGGGGAGATCATCCCGATTACTATGCACACACCCTATGCGATAATCCTGCCGGAAGCTGTGACTATGACATGGAATATTCTGGACACTCAACCACAAAGCAACTTTTTGCTCATTATATTTTGATCGTTCGTATCACTATAGGATGCAATTTCTTTACTTTTTTCTGGAAACGTAGATTTTAGCTTATCTGCCGGGCTTACATGTAACTCACTGACAGAGATAACAACACTGTTCCAACAAAGTAACAACACGCTAACAACATTCCTGGCAGTCTGGACACTTCCACTGTCCGGAGACAATGTGAGCGATGAGATGACATTGGTTCCAAATGGTTTTCTTACAATTAAGCTAAAACTAGAATAATGAGGTCAAATACACTGTTTTTTTATTAAAATGATAAAAGAATTAATTTGAACACTGAGCTTGGTTTGTAATGGGACAGAGGTGTATATAAAGGAAAGGATGCAATAACCAACACAACAACAGAACAGGGCTCCTATAACTCATCAATATCACCCATCTAACCCCCAGCTGAATAGAAATACTGATAACATAACCTCGTCTTGTTTAGGAATTAGGGCAGTGTAATGAATGACGTCTTCCAAGGCGTTTATAGGACGGCACATTTAGTCATTAGGAATGCAGATTATGCATAATTTTAGCAGATTAATTTCAAGCAAAATCGCTCCCAAAACAATCTTTTATGGCCCCATCCAGCCAAACACAGAGACCGCACGCTCTCTACTTTGTAATGACACCAAAGGACTGCAGACAGAGGCAGAATATTTTTTTTGTGCAACTTTGAGTTACGCAGTAATTAATTCTTAATTGACATTCTTATAAAAAAAAGGCATTACCTCAACCGAAACAGAGAAAGCATTTGGGGAATAATCAGTTATTTTTGTCTGTGTGGATAGCCTGCGCCCCTTTGTCTTGTGACCTTACTTTCCAGCCGATGGGACAATGCAGAAAGATGAAATTCAATAAGTCTGCTGTTCTCACACCCAAGTGCACAATGATGCTATATTGTTCCACTAACTGTACAGAACACGGTCTTGCTCGCTTAAATGGGAATTGCATGTATTTTCTGGTTTGTGTGTGTTAAATAGAATTCCAGGCAGGTACGGAGCAGTCTGCCATGGTTGCTTAAAGCAAGTCAATGTGCATCCTTCTGTATAATATATTGCTCACTTACGGGTAAAGATGCACCGTAATTCAATCAGCCCCGCAAATGGATGGCGTGTACCTTAAAACATGATCAGCGGGAAAGCCATCGACTGTAATTGTTACAATTTAACCCCTCTGATACCAGAGCAGCGCAGGATGCAACGACTTCTCTGTGTGGGAAAAGCTAAATGAACCTTCTTCTGATGCCTTTTCAGCAAAATCGCCATTCATTTAGCTGCAATCTGCAAAAATATTATTGAACCGATTCCCAAAATGTTTACGAGAGGTGTGTTCCTATTTTTTCAACATTTTTACGCAACGCAAGAGTTCCAAATCAAACAGCGGCGTTCCATAATAAAAGAATAAAACGATTGCATCATGAAAATCTATAGCAATTATGTCAGGTAGTAAAAAGGTTTGCGAGTCATGGCGGAGGTCACATGGGAGGGTGGAAGACAGACCGGTGTAAATGATCTTATGCATGTTATAATAGAAAACAGGATATTTCCAAACTAGAGACGTACCAACAACACAGCATCGAGGGCGCAGGTCCTTAACGTGAATTTATTCATTAGTTTCCTTACACTAAGAGTTCCATGTGAAAACAGGCTTTCGTAACCTCAATATTTTATAGCATGAAATAATTACAATATGTCAAATTATAGGTTTTATTCTTAATTAAGAACAATAGTTCTTTGATGTGAAAGTATTCCATTTGATATAGTTGTTAAATTACGCACATGTCTGTACAACCTGTGACATACATAAGGAAAGCCGTTTGGGGGAATTATCTTGTAGGCAAGGCCGGGAAAACTGGACATTACAAATGCTTAGAGAGCAGATCTCTTCAGCTCTGGCAAGTTCCTGGAATGTTGGTAACTCTCTCTATACAGATATAGCTATAGATATAACTATATAATCTCATCAGTTGTAATGACTGTCCAGTGATTTAATTGGGTTGATAATGGATGGGAGGCGCTTTGGACTACAGTCTACTTTCTTTGTTAACGATGGTGCGTCCTCCTATGTCACTGAAAATAGGCACGTGAGAGGTCACCGATGGATGCATTGTTTGTTTATTCTCCAGTCACCGGTTTATCTGCGGTCTGTGCGATACGGAAACTGGGCAGTCTCTCAGATATTGTTGTCTGTTATCAAGCGAAAGGTGTAAAAGGACAGAAAGTGCTGTTGTTTTTGTGCTGTGTGTGTACTGGGTGTGTTCAAATGAACTTCCCACCACCGCGATGAGTGATCGCTCAAAAACAAAAGATTTGTCATCAAAGATTTGCTGCCGACCTCTAGACGGGCTCGTTTTTCCTCTTCTTGGGTGAGAATGCAGATAAAAAAGTGTTTACAGAAGTGATAGAGAAAATATCATATGAAAAAACACATAGAGGGTGACAGAAGGGCCTATTATAAGCATGTCACAGGACACAGTGCTCAGTCCTCAGAGATAAACAATAATTCCAGCACCTTATACAGCCTCGTACAGCCTTGTGTATCACCAAACGTCACCAACACGTTCACTGGTTGGATCATTGTTGGGCCTGGTCTCAAGCGGAATGACTCTGGTTTGCTATTTGGCTGTGGGTTTAGGATTAACCAGAGCTCTCGTTGGCTTCATCTTAATGAATTTGGCTCATTATAAAGTGATTGTGCGGCTCGGCACTTAAGCCAATCAGCGGTCCGGTGTTAGCAATTATTCCATGAACCAATAATGTGCGGGCAGAATGGAGAAAATCATCTACAAGTACAGAATATATGACAGGATCCATATATTTACCGGGCTGATGGTGAAACATAGCAGGTAGAGATGAATCAATTACTAATAGAGAGTAATAGAAGGACTGATATGAGAACATTGGGGAAGGTTGGCTGAAATGTATAAATACCCCCATGTTAATTATATTTGACGACTTGGATAGTTATAACAATCAAAGAACATTAATTGGTTGACGTTGGGAAACTATTGGCAGCAATTCTTCATGATGTGGAAGTCTCTGCAGAGACACTCCTGAAAGCCATCCATAGACTAGCAACGAGTCTGACTTCCGTCCACTTACAGATTCCGCTAAGTGAGACATCAACTGCGAAGGACGTTAATGAAAATCTGCTGCACACACTGGCTGTTCTGCCTTGTTAACTAGGCGCACATGAAGCCACAATCCCTCTACTGCACTTGCCTGATCCATCTGTCTGTTCATATGTATTCAATTAACATGCCACTCCCAGATGCAGAACCGAGCCAGCCGGGCTGTGCACAAATACTCCAACACAATTACAGCTACACAAAGATCAACAGTCAGCGGCAATCATGAAATCTCAGTCAAGGAAGAAATCTCCGGCAAAAGAATTCAGTGGTCGAAACAGGCAGAATGTTCTACCCGGAAAGTGCTCGTTACCCAATGGAAAATAATAAAAGAAGAACAGGTCACAGCAGATGAAAATAAGAGACACCTTTCCAGCCACTGTCCCTAACTGCAATGGAAACACCCAAGGCTATAACTAGGGGTGGGCGAGAGGAGAGGACACGCAGGGTGCAAAGAAGGTCACATTTTATGGTAATCCGGTAACCAGCTCAGGGCTTTAATTATTGCCTCTGGTGGTAAAGATTGGAGCTGCTGTTCTGGTCAGGTCCATCTTGTGTTTGGTACAAAAAATGATGTATTAAGACTATTGGGAATGGACTCAATGCACCTCCGAATCTTTCTATCCGGTCCAGGTAGGATTGGCAAAATGGAGGTTAGATTGTTTGACCAGCCTGGAAGATCGATTAAGACGAACTTTCATACACAGAAGGCTAATGGCCAAAAGGGTCGGAAAAGTGCGGATTGGCTAGATTACTCTTAGTGTACGACCGTTTTAAGAGGGAATCTCTGATTTGAGGCTATATTATCCCAGAACACGCAATGGAAATCCTATTCCACAACAACATAACGAATCCCTCTTATGTAAGAGAAGAAGCATCTTTCTAGTAAGGAGGATACCACTAAAACAGGGACACTCTGTTGGGTCTGTGAATCCATTCTTGCAATGTCTAATGTCAGGGCTGTAGTTGTAGACTATATTACGTCTGTATTGTGTGTGAAAATCGCAGGCAGCAGCTGGACCGTCACTTAGGAGAAACTCTGCCTGGAGCCGCTTCTTGCACACTTTACTGTAAATCCCGCGTGCCTAAAAATATATCCTATGGCGGTGACCCCTGTGCTGGGGAAATGCAATAATTGCTCCTATTGTGTCACGGCTTTACACAGGAGCCAGGTGCTGTACATTGCACACAGAGGCAGCCAACTTTCCTGTCTATAGCACTAACCTGGAATCTGTAGGAGGAAAAATATGGCTTTATTAAGTGCCGAAAAAGATCCTGACCTTAAAATTAACGTTTTCTACAGGATTATTTAAACATGTCTGAGATATGAAAATGTTTCAGCGCGTTCTGCATGTAATTGTGAGGTAATGTTACGGTACAACAGTAACACCTTTATATACACCGTCCCGAATCAATAATAACGATATAATACACCAGAGGAGGCCGTATGTATAAATGCCTGTAACTATTATATGTAACAACCAGGATAAATTCCAGCATCCAGGAAGCCACTGAACGTAGAACTTTCACTGTTCCTTAAAAGATCTTTGTGGCTGTAAGAATTGCTGTATGGCCACTGAATTCTCTATCACATTGTCTGCCCAGGATACAAACACTTGTGATGTCACTGCTGAGTTGTGATGTCACTGCTGAGTTGTGATGTCATTGCTGAGTTGTGATGTCACTGCTGAGTTGTGATGTCATTGCTGAGTTGTGATGTCAGTGCTGTGTCGTGATGTCGTCATTGCTGAGTTGTGATGTCATTGCTGAGTTGTGATGTCATTGCCGTGTCATGATGTCATTGTTGAGTTGTGATGAGGTGAAGAACGTGTAAGACTTGTGCATTATACAGAATTTATCCCCCATACTGAGAGGAGTCATGTTATATATTATATGTTATAATATAAGGGTGTGGGTTAGATTACACTTTATATGGTGCAATGTACAAGTAACGCAATGAAGCAATATCATCACCATGATGACAGACAACCTGTACCACTAAATGTGCCATGAAACTACAAGTACCAGAGTGCTTTGCAAGCATAGTGGCCAATCCAGTTTGAGGCATGCTGGGATTTGTAGTTTCACAACACCTTTAGGGCAACAGAGAAAGATAACATAATAAAATGAATAGGGACATAAAAAGATTCCTAGAAACGCGGACACCAATAGACGATGTGGAATGGACCATTTAGCCTCCCCCGATTGATTCCGATTATCGTGTAGACAGACCAGCCGTGACGTAGAGAAAGTGGTTTTATTTTGACCTCTAGCATCTTGAACGCGTGCTGTGTGTTTCACCATCTTCACTCTCCGGAAAATACTCGTTTCAATTTCTTTCTTGTTATGAGTCATATGTGTAAGTATTGTGCTGACATCTCAGCATCATTATCATAGCAGAGCGATGGGAAAAGCACAAGACCGGCTATGGTCTATACCAGAGTTTCCCAACCCTGGTCCTCAGGGACCACTAACAGTCCATGTTTTCCAGGCCTCCGCACAGGGGTATAATGAGCAGCATGTGTGTCAGTCAGTGCTCTAGCCAGAGACCTGGAAATCATGGACTGTTACTGGTGACTGAGGACCGGGGTTGGGAAACACTGCTCTAGAATCTAGCGGTGACATATACAATGTATATAACCGGACAGATCGCTCAGACAGCCGTCCATTCATCTCTCCGTATTTTCTCTCCTCGCTTACAATAGGCTAAAACCAGTCAAGAAAATGGATCTGACCTCATCAGAGCTTAGAAACCGCCTGAAACCTTACTAAGGTCTTGGTATAACAGAGGAGGGGGCATCGTGGCTGACTGGCTGTGTGGCTAACTTGGGTCACAACATAAAGGGATATTACACTGGCACAGACCCGGAGGAGAGAGGAGCCCAATGCAGCCACCCCCCCCCCTGCACCAGAAGCAAGCTGTCCATGGCTGACGGATTAAATCAGCGCTCGGTGCTCCATGTATGTATGCAGAGGCTATCTGATTGGTTGCTATGGGCAACATCTGCACTTTTCCATTCCTGCAGCTTAGTAAATCTGGCCCTTGGTGTCCGATATGACCATCGAGGGACATCCCAGAGAAGCCACCATCGGTCGATCATCAGGGCTATGTCCTCATTGCTCGGTGCCGATCCAAACAGGACTGGCCCAGCAATGGCGGATCGCTCATGCTGAAGAATCTGATTATAGTGCAGAACAAATCAATCACCGATACGATAACGGAGCCAATCAGCAAATAAACGTTCGAGCGCTGATTTATGGCACAGCTTGTGCCCGGCTTAAGAAGCTACGTAACCACATAATAAACTTGGTAGCCACATAATATACACCAATCCTACAGACTCTCGGCAGAGGACTACCCCCCGGCCAGCACCCACCTCTCTCTTTTCGGTGTGAGGAGTGAAGTCTGCCCGTTGGTGGACGTGTGATGATTTAGGAGCAGGGAGGTCTTGGGGGCCGCCACGGAGGAGACACATGTCGTGGATAGGTCCAGAGTGCTGTGGTTGTTGCAGCCCCCGTCGTCCACGGCGTGCGAGCCTGTCACTTCTTTCCATAGCTGCTGGAGCTCTGATGGAATCATGCCTGAAACAAACAAATTGGATAATTAAATCAATTAACAGCTAATTCAGCCCTCCTCAAACAGTAATTAAATCAAAGAGTCCGTAAACAAAGCCTAAACCATTTCCCCTACAAAGGATAATGAAATGCAACAATTCATTCCCCGCTATGGTATTTACTTAACTAAAAGCAGATTATTCATCTTAAAGGAGAGGGAGGAAAAGCAGCAGCGACGACGCCATTGTATCTAGCAGAGAATTCTCATCAACATACAAATTATCTTTGTTTTAATGAAATGGTTCCCAGGAGTTACACAACACAAGTATCCTGATTTGGAGTATGTAATCAACAGCCATGCACCCAACAGCACGCGCGTAGTTAAATCACATTTGCATATGTCATTACATCTTTAATGGACCGGCTTTTACATTTAGGAATTACAAGGACAGTCCTTGTTTATGTTTGTCACCGCTTCTCCTGGCTTCAGTGTAAGATTCTATATTTTTATCTTCAATTAGATTTGTTTTGCCCTTTTACGTATGTAATTAAACTCCTAGTGGAGTTCAGCTTTATTCAGTGATTACACTCCTTTAGAGTGTAAGTTCTTGGGACCATGGCGCTTAGCCTTGGCGCTCACCACCTTTGCCCCCTAACACTTCCTCCCCCTAAGACCTTTCTCATCAGTGGCCAGTAGGAGAATGATATAACACAGTAGCGGGGTGCGGTGAGATCATTACTCCCAATCATGGACGGACTGGAAGTATTAGGGAGAGGTGAAGGTGCTGGGACCATCTCCGGGCAGCACACACAGGTGAGGGATACACTGTAATGCCACGATCTGGTCTCAGTCCAATGTCTTCTGTATCTTTCTTTATAACAAGGAACAATAACCAATACTCTTTATAGCCCAGTCCGATCACTGGGGGCATATAATGAACTGAGGGAATAACTGTGGGGAAATGATATCAATTTATAACTTTAGGACTGTTCTATTTCTCATACAAATAAAAGCAGTGACTATAATAAGAGTCTCCACTTTATCAGGTCAAGAAACATTGTCACATAATGTCACTCAGTGCTTTCAGGAGCTGTACAAATAAGGGGAATGCGACCTGATTGGTTCCTAATAAGCCGCACTGTTAAATTCCGTGTGATACGGGCACCCTCGCTATACTGTTCATGTCTCCTTTTCATCATTAAAAGAACTGTGAAAAGCAGAATATTGTGACAACACTCCGTCTAGTGAAATACATATTCTTTTTCTACTTCTGTGTTTTAAATTAAGACAAATCGCTTTGTTATGAAATACAATTTTATTAATCATACACAGACATAAATTATGAATTCATATTGTTTCCCTGAAATGCTTTTCACTTTTTAACAGTCAAATTGATTACACTATGATTATTTCATTAACACACCTATCGCTCTCATTAATTTGGGTTTCTAGTACTGCTCTCTTAATTGATGGATGTGTCTGCTGAAAAAAGACATAACTTTCTCTAAAACTCACCCCGTTATTACTGTCACTTCTCATATCAATGCTAATGAGGCAGCCTGGAAGCAGTGCATGTAAAGGGAAGCTTATTTCAGAGACTGAGGGGGGGTGAAATATTTTCCCCTTATTGTCGTACAGACACGGACAGCGCCAGTAGCAGAGAGCGGCGAACACGACCAGCGCTGAGGGAGTTGTCTCATGTATTATGTAATGAATATTTGTTTTATCAACCCGGAGAAACGCGCTACATGCTGCAAGATTTATTTATATTTATAACACGTTGTTACGGTTCTCCCAGCAGCGCATTATACTCGGGGGAATCCCAGCGGACTCCATTATCTTATAACTATACTGAACGTAACAGACCAGTATGACGTAAAGAGCTCATGTCACTAGTGAAGCTCGCTAGGACATCTAAGATCCAGAGTATCCGCACGGCAAACGTGCAAACGCGATACTACGGCACCCTCTCCAGAACTGCGCCTATGGCCACTCCGGATAGAACGTTCAGTAAATAAGCATGCGTTTCAATCACACAAACCGATGCGTATCGGCAAGATGCAGGGCGCCATCGCAGCAGCCTGCGAATCGTTTCAAGCGGGTTTTTCTTTAAACCACTAAAAAAATAGTGCCTTCTGAATAACGCCGGGGGAGAATGTGCGTCTATCCGCTGCTCATCTGGATTGAAATAAATTAAATTTAGATGATGGATTTTATGTTAAAAAAAAGTGATTAAAAGATGCTTCATTTTTACATTTCAAATGCACAAACGCGTTGATGGATTTCAGCTAAAAATAGGGCCATTTAATGGATAAAAATCTCCGCGGTTTTCTCTGCGTTGGTGTAAAGTTGTAAGTGGAATGGCGTGGAGTGCGGCAGATCTGGCGCTCACAGAGCACTAAACCGCCACTCTCTAATATAACAATAGTGGAACTCCCCGATCCATCTGCGCGGAGCATACGGAAACGGACATGCGCTGCGTTCTGCTCACTCCCCTTCTGCACAAGCGCATAGCAGTTTCCCACCGTGCTGAAAAGCCAACGGAAGCGCAACTATAGATCAGATTTACTAAGCTGTGGGTTTGGAAAAGTGGAGATGTTGCCTATAGCAACCAATCAGATTCTAGCTGACATTCTCTAGTATGCAATAGTTAAATGAGAGCTAGAATCTGATTGGTTGCTATGGGCCCCATAGCAACCAATCAGATTCAAGATCTCATTTAACTATTGCATACTAGAGAATGTCAGCTAGAATCTGATTGGTTGCTATGGGCAACATCTCCACTTTTCCAAACCCACAGCTTAGTAAATCTGGCACTTGAGGTTTTTCTTTTTGACAAAACCAAAACACAGGGTTTGGTTCTCATCTCTAATACAGAGGACCTGCTGCGTGCACTTTAAGTGCATTTCAGGATCCCACGGGCCACACACGCAATTTCTGCATGCAGGGCAGCCATTGGGCGAAGGGGGCAGTCGGGACTATTGTGCTGGACCAGGAACTGATGGGGCCTTATGACATATCATAGGGGCCAGGCCCCACGGATGTGTCCCGGGCCCCACAACTCCTGACAGCGGCCCTGTTTGCACACATTTGTGTACAGGTCTAGATTGGGCCATTGGGCCGTATTCAGAGATCTGTGGCGATCAGATCGCAATTAAACGCATGAACGTTGCAGGTCAAACCCCTCACAAGCACGACACTCCCCTCTCTCAGTGTGCTGTTGGAGACTTCCGCCGCCATAGACCACTTGTAACTTTCCGGGTGCATTTCCGTACGTATGTGTCCTCCATATGTGCGATTCATGTTAGTCGTGCCCACTTATCTTCATTTAAATGCCCATTTTTATTTAAGTTTTCACGTGCGTATTTTTGCGTCGCAGTTGAAACTTACCTAAAAATACACACGGAACTGGCCGTGAAAACGGTTCTCTGGAAACGGTCCACTATCTCCTATATTATATTTTTCTATTGATATTTGTAGTCCTGTGTGTGGCACTCCTCATAAACAGGGAATATGCACTGGTGCTTCAGGCTAGGAATTTAAAAGTCCAAAATATTCATATCAGTCTTACTCAGTGACTTGAAATAAATGCTGCAACTCGTATGTGATTCCAACGTTTCAGAATGTTAGTTTATTCTTTCTTCAGGGAGTGATTTACATTGTGTGTACATTGTTCCTTAAAAGTACAAACGAACATAAAAGATACAATAAATATAAAGTGAAAAAAATGTGCTTTTTATAATACTGTGATTAAAGTTAAAAAATGTGTTATAAAAGCGTTAATAAAAGTGGTAAATGTGCAGGCTTAAAACAGCAACAATCCCAGATGAATAAGACGTGGTAAAATATTAAACAAATGGAATGGGGTGATTCTATTGATATTGTTACTATGCCTTTTGTATTTGCTAAGCTGTTTATCTAATTCTCAGATGTGTGTGTGTTGATTAATGCCACTTGGACCAAACATAGACAGTGTACCAATGTTACACAATGTAGGTTAATGTACCATCAATTTTAGTAAATTGAAAGTTTCTAAAGGATCAGTTTCACAAATTAGCAAAAACCCCATTAACAGAATTGATAGCACATATCATACAGCCCTGACTGCAGGTCAACCGCAATCCTCCGGCACCATGCCCGCAGGTATGGTCCGGGTAGTGGCACCTCCTCTGCCTGCATGCCATCAGGATGGTAGGAGGAAAGGCTTTTGGCCAATTACTGGTCAGCATCCTCCTTTTATAGAACCTATAGCTCAGTATCTATCTTTCGGTTATATAATTAGATTTTCTGCGCTTCTTCTGCTCTGTCTGTCATTTTTGCAGTTAACTCGTGATTTGATGAGTGCCACAGTTCCTTATTCTTTCCTGCCACCATTGTTCCTGCCATTCCCTCTCTCCTGCTGCACTCAGCCCTGCTATTTCTCTGCCTACCCTTCAGTGATTAATTACTTTCCTCTCACCCTCATCTCCAATGTGGTTTTTTGCTGATTCTGTGAGTGTTAGCCCCAGTCTCTGTTTAGTGTTAGTTTTGTCCATTTCTGACATATTCCATCCTGCCTATTCTCAGTATGTTTCCATCTCCACTGTGTTCTTCTTGTCCTATGCCATACCTACAGGGTTTGTTGGTTGCTCATACTATCTCTGGGTGGCAGTGTTTTAGTGCTAGAAGAAAGTTACACCTAGATGTCACTACCTGCT
>WWET01001798.1:99700-118165 GCA_011038615.1 Limnodynastes dumerilii | reverse complement strand
GCAGCTTTAAAAGTGAAAGAGTGGAGGGGAGAAATAAAATAACGCTTCTGCCTTCTCCGAGTGACAGAAAATCGACCTCTACACTTCATTAGAAATTCCTGCAGACTTACCAAATGAAACGTGTCTGCTTTTATCACACACAGAGCTCCTCATATGGAAGCCTGCAGGACGCGACATCACCTGACCCTGGCGAGCCCCGTCCTCAGCCGCAACTGAATATTGTAAATAGAGCCACTAAATCAATGCAACATTTAAAGAATACAGAAAAACATAAAAAACAACTATTCCTCGGCCCTTCCTTGCACACGGAGCGGTCGCTGCGAGGAGAGAGTGAAGGGGATGAAAATCACACAGAATTATTTCATAATGTACATTTTTTGGACATTACAGGTCATCGGGGGCTGTGCGTCATCCTCTCCGGGGAGGCTGCGCTGATCCAGGAATTAACTTGTTAAAATATGAATCATTTCATTATTAGCGAGGGGATCGGGGATTTTTATTCATACAATTTACAAATAATGGCACAGATTCTGGGCTACGGGCGACAGGGGAATTACATACAGCGCGTACGTAATTCCCGTCTTACAACGCCATAAATATCAGCTAACGTTACGTTCGCAGCCTCTTACAAAAAGGTTGCTTTCCCCATTACGCATTTTGTATCTCCGTCGTGAAGGTGGAGATAGATATTCTAATGAGGGACAGGACGGGGAAGATGGAACGCCTATACTGTACAATAAGAGGGAACGCCCACTTGTGATATAAGCCCCGCCTCTGCCGTAAATCTCATTGCTTAAGTCTGGCAGCATGGATAATCTAACAGGCTCAGAGAGGAAATCCACAACCAGCCGAAATCTACAGACGTTCAAGTAAAATTCTCAAGTGTGGATCTTTGCAAATTCTCTTGCACAAAAAATACACTGGAAAGAATTAGTGATTCATTAGTGATTAAGCCATTGGTTTCTTTTCACGCTCTTACACAAATAAAGAGGAATGGTTATATTAACATATTATCCAAAGAAATAAAAAACACAACTTCAGATCAAAGCATGGAGCTCAAACACAGGTCCGGTGCTCCACGGAAACACTATATAACACTACAGCCATATTATGTGACCTGCCCAGGCCACAGAGGCCACGTTCCATCCAAATACATGACGTGTGCAAGTGTGTATATTATATAGAAATGGAACTGTGCAGCCACGGCGTAAATCCTGTTCTTGTTCCTTGTATTTGCACAGAGCTCAGATTTTATCCACACAGCAGCTTTTACACAGAACAAAGTATATTAAGGAAATATATTGTGTGGGCACTAATACTGAATAGGGATCACAGGCTACAAAGGCGATAATATACCTTTACAAACAACTGAGGAAACACACAAGTGTAGCCGCGCTCTCAAAATTATGATATATAAACAAATATTAAATGTATATAATGGTTTTATTATTTATTTATGCAAATGTACAAAATACGCATCGAAAATTAGACAGAACAGAAACACAGGCCCAGATCCACAGTTACGGCGTTTTCTGCTTACGTATGTTGTTTATTTATGCTATGTACGTATAATTTCTGTACGTAGATTGCGGAAGCGCAGTCTTTACACTATCTATGTACAGAAATGGCACATAGATAGCATAAATAAGCTGCTAGACACGCGTGATAGCTCAATTCTTAAAACAAGGTACGTACGAGGAAAACAACGTAACTGTGGATCCGGAGCACAGTTCCCTAGATGATCACTTATAGAGGTAACAGACTGTGAACCCGATCTTAGTGTGAAGGTGAATCCAGCGTCTCTGCCATAGATGCGGATGTAACAGGTATAATCGGGTGACAATACGGTGCCCCTCAGCCGCCAGCGCAATGCAGCTATGTGTATAAACACTTGGTAACGCACGGCATCGGAAATTGTAATAAAAGGTCATGAATAATGTGAACACTTCAACTGAAATTTAAATGCACTAAAACCACCCAAAAAAAAAAGAATGAAAATAACATTTTTAGCGCTGTATATTTTTTAAATCTAAACACAACTTAATTCACCAGCAGCTTTTCCAAAATATCTAAATGCAGTTACGGCTTGAAATTCCAACGCACGGGTTAAAAAGGGTCTATGAGTGTCAGCCTCGTGGACTTACGTGACCTGGTGACGGTGCAGATGATTTGATCAAGAGAACTATCTTGGCCACGCCCTTACTGTACACTGTCTACATGTCTCCTCCCATCCCCTCCCACGATACACCCTTCAGAACGCAAGACGCTGCAGCTCCCTTTGCGTTCATGTATGAGTGGACCTTAATGGCGTGATATTCTGTGCATGCGGAGCCATTGCAGCCCGTCAGCTGGACCAGGCCCGGCGTGGTAAGAGGTCTGTGCCGTCTGATCATATAGAATTCTATGCAATCACACCCTAATGCCTCTGCTATAGAATCTGGAGAGATATCTGATGATTATACTTTAAATCTCAGGATAATCTTTTCATGCAGAGAATCGTCAGATTCTGTTCTGCATCGTTAGATCTGATTTTTGCAGCTCCTAAAAATCACAGATCGATGATGTTATGATGTGTGGTTTTGTATGTGTCTACTTACCAGAGAGGGCTTCTGGGAACGATCCAGCGTGAAATGTTCCAGTGTTTACAGCTGCAAGATCGGCAGATAATCGTCAGTTTATCTTTTTATTATTAAAAGATCGTTCTCATTTTTTCAGCGTGTGCCCAGCTTTAGCGTGGAGTAAACTCCCTCGCCCGGGTTGTCTTGAACCTCACAATTGTGTTTCGGCGCCGGTGAAATAAGTCTCACATTGTGTTGGTGCAGACAAGTTCAAACCAACAAAACTCTGACTCGCCGGGATAATACCCTCTGGTGCAGTCACAGCCAGTAATGGGTTTTTGGAGAAATATGCAATAGATAAATGAAATAGCAAAAGATCAAGGACGCGTTTTCCAAAGCTAAAATAAACAAGCAAACAACTGTTATGAGAACCTTGAAATGAAAGAGAAAACACGGGAGAGATGACACCGCGATGTGAACTATAGTATGACCACATCGGCCTCTTTCTGCATACAGGGAGCATGCTGTCTGTGACATCTCTTGCAATGTGCAGCTGATGCTTTAACACAAATCACCTCTTTCCAGGTTATCCAATACCTGCAGCTAATCCTCTGCCGTTACCTTCATCTGGCCCGTTACCATGATGCAACAACATGTTACGCCCCATAGTACATGATAAAAGTCACACTAGGTGGGGATGGACTCCCATGATCCTTAGCGCTGAACAATCCCTGTATCCTTGTAATCAGGATCTCTGCACTCCCGCAACACCCGAGTGGACTGTCAGCATGGGCCTGCCCCTGTTATTCCTCATTAAAGCTTTTTTTCTTCATTTTTTTTCTCACTCCTGATCCTGTGGCTCTCATAATTAGTTACCTGGGGCTGCAATCCAATTTGAAGTGATGACAAAAAAGTGATCCATGAAAAACTAATAAGTTAAATGCAATTTCAGCCTTCCTCTAATTAAATGCACATGGAACTAATGATTCAAGCCCAGCTTTCCAGTGATAATGGTAATTAGTGAGGTGGGAGTCAGTTTCTTTCAGAACACCCTAGGTGTAAAGCACAAGGTATGATAGCAGGAGGACTGTTAATTACATATGTCAGTTTGCTATCAATTTACACGTATTTGACCAGTCAAGTCTACTTCCTTTGTTTTAATTTTATTCATTGGTAATCATAACTGGGATCTATTATCTTCAACATGCGTTTGGCCTTGACGATACCGGTTCTAAGCACAGAAAAGGCAATAAAAAAAATGCAGCGTGAAACCCAGCCAAGACGGCAGAGGTGTTAGGCCGAGAGAGGATAATAGTTGCCACATTAAGTGCCATATTCAGGGAATCGCCCGGAGCCCAGTCAATGAGGAATATTTGTAAAAGGACGCTCTCAGGGTGACTTTATAATGAAGGCATCGGAGGTGGTCGTACCAGGCCCAAAAAAACAGAGGTCATCAAATGAATAATATCTGCATTATTCTGGAAACTATGACCTACAGGTTTTCCCATTGACCTTGTTGGTGGATCTAATAATTACTAAAAATTAGATTCTTTCTATTGAAAGGGTTGTGTTTTAAAATTTTATTGCCTAAAATATAGTGCTGGGCTATGAATACAGAAGAGACGGCTGTGAACATTATCGGAGACAGAAGAGACGGCTATGAACATGATCAGAGACAGAAGAGACGGCTGTGAACATTATCGGAGACAGAAGAGACGGCTATTGTACATGATCGGAGACAGAATAGACGGCTTTTGTACATGATCAGAGATAGAAGAGACGGCTATTGTACATGATCAGAGACAGAAGAGACGGCTATTGTACATGATCGGAGACAGAAGAGACGGCTATTGTACATGATCAGAGACAGAAGAGACGGCTTTTGTACATGATCGGAGACAGAAGAGACGGCTATTGTACATGATCAGAGACAGAAGAGACGGCTATGAACAAGATTGAGTACAGGAGAAACGGCCTTTGTACAAGATCAAAGACAGGAGAGACGGCCATGAAGGAAGCAGAAGAGACGGCTATTGTACATAATCGGAGACAGAAGCGACGGCTACTGTACATGATCCTAGACGGAAGAGACGGCTATTGTACATGATCAGAGACAGAAGAGACGGCTATGAAGGAGACAGAAGAGACGGCTATTGTACATAATCGGAGACAGAAGCGACGGCTACTGTACATGATCCTAGACGGAAGAGACGGCTATTGTACATGATCAGAGACAGAAGAGACGGCTATGAAGGAGACAGAAGAGACGGCTATTGTACATAATCGGAGACAGAAGCGACGGCTACTGTACATGATCCTAGACGGAAGAGACGGCTATTGTACATGATCAGAGACAGAAGAGACGGCTATGAAGGAGACAGAAGAGACGGCTATTGTACATAATCGGAGACAGAAGCGACGGCTACTGTACATGATCCTAGACGGAAGAGACGGCTATTGTACATGATCAGAGACAGAAGAGACGGCTATGAAGGAGACAGAAGAGACGGCTATTGTACATAATCGGAGACAGAAGCGACGGCTACTGTACATGATCCTAGACGGAAGAGACGGCTATTGTACATGATCAGAGACAGAAGAGACGGCTATGAAGGAGACAGAAGAGACGGCTATTGTACATAATCGGAGACAGAAGCGACGGCTACTGTACATGATCCTAGACGGAAGAGACGGCTATTGTACATGATCAGAGACAGAAGAGACGGCTATGAAGGAGACAGAAGAGACGGCTATTGTACATAATCGGAGACAGAAGCGACGGCTACTGTACATGATCCTAGACGGAAGAGACGGCTATTGTACATGATCAGAGACAGAAGAGACGGCTATGAAGGAGACAGAAGAGACGGCTATTGTACATAATCGGAGACAGAAGCGACGGCTACTGTACATGATCCTAGACGGAAGAGACGGCTATTGTACATGATCAGAGACAGAAGAGACGGCTATGAAGGAGACAGAAGAGACGGCTATTGTACATAATCGGAGACAGAAGCGACGGCTACTGTACATGATCCTAGACGGAAGAGACGGCTATTGTACATGATCAGAGACAGAAGAGACGGCTATGAAGGAGACAGAAGAGACGGCTATTGTACATAATCGGAGACAGAAGCGACGGCTACTGTACATGATCCTAGACGGAAGAGACGGCTATTGTACATGATCAGAGACAGAAGAGACGGCTATGAAGGAGACAGAAGAGACGGCTATTGTACATAATCGGAGACAGAAGCGACGGCTACTGTACATGATCCTAGACGGAAGAGACGGCTATTGTACATGATCAGAGACAGAAGAGACGGCTATGAAGGAGACAGAAGAGACGGCTATTGTACATAATCGGAGACAGAAGCGACGGCTACTGTACATGATCCTAGACGGAAGAGACGGCTATTGTACATGATCAGAGACAGAAGAGACGGCTATGAAGGAGACAGAAGAGACGGCTATTGTACATAATCGGAGACAGAAGCGACGGCTACTGTACATGATCCTAGACGGAAGAGACGGCTATTGTACATGATCAGAGACAGAAGAGACGGCTATGAAGGAGACAGAAGAGACGGCTATTGTACATAATCGGAGACAGAAGCGACGGCTACTGTACATGATCCTAGACGGAAGAGACGGCTATTGTACATGATCAGAGACAGAAGAGACGGCTATGAAGGAGACAGAAGAGACGGCTATTGTACATAATCGGAGACAGAAGCGACGGCTACTGTACATGATCCTAGACGGAAGAGACGGCTATTGTACATGATCAGAGACAGAAGAGACGGCTATGAAGGAGACAGAAGAGACGGCTATTGTACATAATCGGAGACAGAAGCGACGGCTACTGTACATGATCCTAGACGGAAGAGACGGCTATTGTACATGATCAGAGACAGAAGAGACGGCTATGAAGGAGACAGAAGAGACGGCTATTGTACATAATCGGAGACAGAAGCGACGGCTACTGTACATGATCCTAGACGGAAGAGACGGCTATTGTACATGATCAGAGACAGAAGAGACGGCTATGAAGGAGACAGAAGAGACGGCTATTGTACATAATCGGAGACAGAAGCGACGGCTACTGTACATGATCCTAGACGGAAGAGACGGCTATTGTACATGATCAGAGACAGAAGAGACGGCTATGAAGGAGACAGAAGAGACGGCTATTGTACATAATCGGAGACAGAAGCGACGGCTACTGTACATGATCCTAGACGGAAGAGACGGCTATTGTACATGATCAGAGACAGAAGAGACGGCTATGAAGGAGACAGAAGAGACGGCTATTGTACATAATCGGAGACAGAAGCGACGGCTACTGTACATGATCCTAGACGGAAGAGACGGCTATTGTACATGATCAGAGACAGAAGAGACGGCTATGAAGGAGACAGAAGAGACGGCTATTGTACATAATCGGAGACAGAAGCGACGGCTACTGTACATGATCCTAGACGGAAGAGACGGCTATTGTACATGATCAGAGACAGAAGAGACGGCTATGAAGGAGACAGAAGAGACGGCTATTGTACATAATCGGAGACAGAAGCGACGGCTACTGTACATGATCCTAGACGGAAGAGACGGCTATTGTACATGATCAGAGACAGAAGAGACGGCTATGAAGGAGACAGAAGAGACGGCTATTGTACATAATCGGAGACAGAAGCGACGGCTACTGTACATGATCCTAGACGGAAGAGACGGCTATTGTACATGATCAGAGACAGAAGAGACGGCTATGAAGGAGACAGAAGAGACGGCTATTGTACATAATCGGAGACAGAAGCGACGGCTACTGTACATGATCCTAGACGGAAGAGACGGCTATTGTACATGATCAGAGACAGAAGAGACGGCTATGAAGGAGACAGAAGAGACGGAGGGGGAGGGAGAGAGAGGGGGGGTGGATGGAGAGAGAAAGGGGGGGACAAGAGAAAGGAAGAGAGATAGAGGTTAAGAAAGTGCTGAAGATTCAATTGGGGGAAATGAATCGGTTTAAGCATCTGCAATCCTGGCTCACTGCTTGTCCTGGAGACTGGCGCGAAGCTCCTTAATCAGCGACTGGTAACATTTGATAAATGATGGACCCGTGTTCATTATACATGTACAGCCTGTAGTAGATCTCTATATATATTATACACACATCCCTCTTACACATTAACGTCTCGGGTCGTATTAATACTACCACGGACACAGCGATTACCTGCTTTGCATAATGACAGACACCAACATGTTTTTCCATCAAGCTTCCAAACAAGTGTTTACAGGAAGTTTTCCATGAGAGCAATTAATTCTCATTTTACACTTTCACAGTAACTAATCTCAGCTAATATTTTTTTATCCAATAAATAGGTTCACACTGAGCTTCAGTAAATCAATTATATATTTAGAACACAACAAAACACCAGCTGAAATGAAAAGGAAATAAAAATAAAACGATATAATAAAAAAAACAACGAAACTATGAACACAACAGAAAAACAGATCGTTTATACATAATGTCTGTTTACTGAATAGGTCTTATCTGTAAATCAGTTCTATATTTTCATGTAAAAATAGGTTAGATTATAAATAAAAAACGAGGTAAAATAAAATAGAAAATTACATTTCAGGTTTTTTTCAATCCATTTTTTAAAGTGGTTAATTCATTTCTAAAAATCAATTACATGAAAAAGGTACTATTTTTTTTTTTTAAAGTGTCATATAATGATTTAAAATGACAATCTAGAGATCAGAGAGAGCAATATTACAAAGCCTCTGGTATGAATGACACCGGGAACATTTAGAATTTGATCATACATTGGGTTTACATTCCTCGTCTAATGCGCTACACCCGTCCCCTGAATAGAGCATTGTCACTGCGGCAGCTCCCAGGAAAACGCTATTTGCTTTTTATCACTCTCCCTTTCTCTCATCCGCTGCAAAGACTCCGGTAGGGAAGAAAGATAAAAGAATGGGCAGTCATTTGAATCAGTGAGTGACAGACTGGGCTAGTTCCCTGTATACATTAATAAATTAGAATTTTAATTGTCTCCGACTACAGGAGATGCACCAGCAGCCTAATATGCACCAACAATTGGCAATGCTATGGAATCTGCATTTTGGCCTCCTCTGCTGACCCAGGCAAAACAATTCCCAGTCTGACCAGGGAAAGCGTTTAGTTTGATCCTTTCAACTTATTTGAATCCTGACAAATCAGCTCAGTGCTGAAAGGTCGCCGCGGCCATATTTCATCGTGTCCCCAGCTATTCCCCGGACCATCTGCACAGCGCAGCCTCCGTCTCAGTACCTGACTCTAGACCTGCCGCACACAAACGATCGGCAAATATTCTATTTTTACACGTGATAATTCACAATCTTCGCTTTGGACGATTTTCTCTGGACGGTAACGGAGAAGATTGTTACTAGGTAATGAGGGTTGCACTCAATGCATGCACTTTGCCTTAAATGTCTGGGCATTCCCAGCGTTTACTCAATTTCTATTTGACATCTCTGGATAACCAAAGCCTGATGCTGATACTGTGTGCAAAGAGCGATCGTCAAAAAGGAGCATTTCAATTGTGACACGATGGAAAAAATAAACAATGCGCCCAGACCCAGGGAGAGTAAAGCCACGAACACTCTACAGCCAATCGTTATCGTTCCAGTAACACGCAATCCTATTACGCAAGTGTGTATGCTGCAACGTAACATCTGATCACAGGCTCATCACGTGTGTACGGGCTTAAGATCCCCTTCCGTCAGTGCAACTTGCCTTCCAGCCCCATCACAATGCTTAAGGCTTTTATCCATTGCAGGAATTCTCAACCACGGCCTTCATGGACCACTAACAGAACGTTTTCTAGATCTCCTTCACATTTCCTTTTTACACTCTTTATAGTAATTCTGGTCCGTATTCAGAGATCCGGTTTTAACGAAAGTTCTGTGCTAATATTAGGATCCGATCGGTTTTGCATCAACTGCGCATGCGTAGTAATAGTGAAATTAAGTGAGTGCGGCCAGATAGGGCAAGTCTATGCAGGTGGAAGTTTAGGTCCGGCCGGAGGTTGCGAGGGGAGTGACTGTTTTTTCTGGTGGGAGTAACCTGCTCCGACCTGCCACTTAGTTGCGTTTATTTGCGTCTCGATCGCCAACGGATCTCTGAATACGGCCCTCTATCACTATGTTTAAATATAATCAACTCTCCCTAAGAAAACACAATGCAAGAGCTCGTTCTAATGCAATGAAGGTTTATAGTGACCAGTGATATAAGAGCGAACAATCAGACTGACTGGTAATGGAGACGTTTGAATAATACAATGTTTTATTAGCAGTAAACCTTTATTATTTAACGATTTTTTCTTCATATAGTGGTCAAATCTGTAATTCTTATCTCTTCAATTAATCTCCAGAGCCCTTGTTTACCCTGTCTAGTAAAACAATAGCGGTCGGTCACGTGAATAATAACTTTCTATTGCTAAAAGTCACTGAGTGCCCTAGAAACACATTATTATTACAGAAGCTGAGTTAATTATTAGCACTTTCGTGAGTTAGGTTAAAGAACACTATATAAAATACACAAAATTCAATAAAATCTAGATTATGTGTCTTTGTCCACCAGCAATACTACTGAGCCACTTATACCCTGCACCACTAGTGATACTACTGAGCCACTCATACTCTGCACCACTAGTGATACTACTGAGCCACTTATACCCTGTACACTAGTGATACTACTGAGCCACTTATACCCTGTACACTAGAGATACTACTGAGCCACTTATACCCTGCACCACTAGTGATACTACTGAGCCACTTATACCCTGTACACTAGTGATACTACTGAGCCACCTATACCCTGTACACTAATGATACTACTGAGCCACTTATACCCTGTATACTAGTGATACTACTGAGCCACTTATACCCTGTACACTAGTGATACTACTGAGCCACTTAAACCCTGTACACTAGTGATACTACTGAGCCACCTATACCCTGCATTACTAGTGATACTACTGAGCCACTGATACCCTGTACACTAGTGATACTAATGAGCCACTTATACCCTGCACCCTAGTGATATTACTGAGCCACTTATACCCTGTACACTAGCAATACTACTGAGCCACCTATACCCTGCAACACTAGTGATACTACTGAGCCACCTATACCCTGCACCACTAGCAATATTACTGAGCTACTTATACCCTGTACACTAGCAATATTACTGAGCCACTTATACCCTGTACACTAGCAAAATTACTGAGCCACTTATACCCTGTACATTAGCAATATTACTGAGCCACTTATACCCTGTACACTAGCCTTGTCAATCCCCACTTAGAAACTCTGCTTTCCGAAATTGGGACATTTGAAAGTTCCTTTTTGGATGTCCCTATTTAGAATAATGCAGAGTTTCTATTTCACTCCGCCGCTGGTATCGCTGGACCAAGGGACAGGTGAGTAAACTATCTGTGTGGGGTAGGGAGGGTTAGGGTCAGGCTGCAGGGGAGGGCGGGTTAGGGTTAGGCTGCAGGAAATGGTGGGTTAGGGTCAGGCTGCAATTAAGGGAGGGTTAGGGTCAGGCTGCAAGTAAGGGAGGGTTAGGGTCAGGCTGGCAGGAAGGAGAATTAATGTAAGAATTAGGGGAAGTAATGGGGGACTTTTTTTTACACTTTAAGTGGATCGATTGCTACTACTACTGATACTACTGAGCCACTTACACCCTGTACACTAGTGATACTACTGAGCCACAAATAGACAGGGCACCAGTGATAATATGGAGCCATCAATAGACAGAGCACCAGTAAGATCCCTGAGTCACCAATAGATAGGGCAACAGTGATACTACTGAGCCACCAATATACAGGGCACCATTGATAACACAGAGCCATCAATATACAGGGCACCATAAATACTACTGAGTCACTAAGTTACTGAGTCATTAATATATAGGGCACCAGCAATACTACTGAGTCACTAATATAGCAATACTAATGAGCCACCAAAACACTTGGCACCAGCAATATCACTGAGCCATCAATACATTGAGCACCATAAATATCACTGAGCCACCAATACATGGGGCACCAGAAATATCACTGAGATACCAATACATGGGGCGCCAGCAATATCACTGAGCCACCAATACATTGAGCACCAGAAATATCACTGAGCCACCAATACACTGGTCACCTGCAATATCACTGAGCCACCAATGCATTGAGCACCAGAAATATCACTGAGCCACAAATACACCGGGCACCAACAATATCACTGAGCCACCAATACATTGAGAACCAGAAATATCACTGAGCCACCAATACACTGGGCACCAATAATATCACTGAGCCACCAATACACTGAGCACCAGCAATATCACTGAACCACTAATACATGGGGCACCAGCAATATCACTGAGCCACCAATACACTGAGCACCAATAATATCAATGAGCCACCAATACACTGGGCACCAGCAATATCACTGAACCACCAATACATGGGGCACCAGCAATATCACTAAGTTACCAACACACTGGGCTCCGATAATATCACTGAGCCACCAATACACTAGGCACCGATAATATCACTGAGCCACCAATACACTGGGCACCAGCAATATCACTGAGCCACCAACACACTGGGCACCGATAATATCACTGAGCCACCAATACACTAGGCACTACACTAATTATGGTCATCTCTGCTGTAGTAGGTCTAATATTCAGTGTAAAAAAGAGACACATAAAAACCAGAATAAGGTCCTGCGTGAAATCAATATTTGAGCACGTTGTGGGGTGTAATAAAAGATGACAGCACCTGGGCACCTGCACAGAGCAACCTGATCTATGTAAATGTCACCCGTGCATTCAGCACCCGGGCCGTGTATAGGCGACGGTGAACGTGTTTATCTGCTAGACACAGACCGCATTTGGCAGCAGTCACCTCCAGCTGAGCCAGCAGCAGCGATGTATATGTAATCTGTCTCCAAACACTCTCTATGTCTTCTCCCGCTGATATATTGTGTCTATTGCAAATAAACTCCTCTTACAAGAGACAGGTCAACTATTTCATTTATCAGTTTGGGGGAGCAGATTCTTCTGGAGTATTTATTTGTGATTCACTCTAGTTAAGTAGACGTTTGGCACAAGTCATCTGCTGCGCTGCAGAACAGCAGTTTCATCTGGCAAAGGATGATGGGAGTTGCGGTCCACTGGGATTCTAAAGTTAAAGGTGGAAGTTCAGGAATTCTGTTCAGCTACTGAGTGCTAAAACATACGACGACAATAGCAAAGCATTGCAGTGTGAGGGTGACCGGCCTCCTGAATGACATACACACAGACCAAGCGGAGATCAGAGTGTTATAAACCAGCACTGTGCGTTATCCAACCATTTACAGACATCTATTTATTTACCACTAATATGGTGACCTCCATTGCGGTGACTTGGAAGCGATTGGAGTCCATTTCTTTGGTACTAGATTGAACAGTTGCTATTGGTTACACCACAGATTAATAGGGGTAACGGCAATCATCTAAGCCAATGTTAGATTGTCAAATCTTCTGCTCCCTATATAACAGGACTGGCTATAATACATCTATGAACTAATCAGAACTTAATGGACTAATAGAGACGCATATCCACATACACAAGGATTTATGGTATTTAGAGGACTTCTGGCTGAAGATGTGAGAAGCGATTATGTATAAGTGATCATTTGTACCTATATCCCTGGAATCCCTTTACTCCTAGTAGAGCTAAACAGGATAATACTTTGCTGAGCGGATGTCTGATCAGACCTGCTACACACATATTTATATGACATTTAGGACGTTCATAAATCCAAATAATCAGATGCCACCTGTTTTATCACAACAAATTAGGAATGTGGAGTGTCAGGAATGGTTGTGATAACTGGATACGGGTGTACACAAAATTACAACATGGCTGCTCGCAATAGTCTTATCAGCACTTGTGCTGCGGAGAATGAGGGTGTTTCCTACCTGTAACGATGGCTGCTTGTCATTCCTCTTGTGGCTTTTTGCTCCTGAAACTTGTTGCTGCTGGATTAATAGCTGCCGTGCAACATGAAGAGCCTGAAACGCAGAGAAACAAGACACAGGATGAGAAGATCGCTCCATACGCGAGATGCCACCAACACGTTCAGGACCACAAGTGGCTCTGCGTGGCCTCAGACAGCGGCACAGGGCAGAGAGCCACCCGCTTCTGGATTCTATGGTTCACTCCTATCATAATCACAATCGGCGTAACTTCCTACGTGATCCTTCGGTATAGAAATGCGCCAGTTTCCTTAATAATCATGTAAGCATTTTTGGTTATTCTTTTTAGTATAATTTTTTGGGCACACACCTAAATATTTCCTCGCTCCCATCAGTCGCTGCCCCTTGTGACTTATTGTTACCATGTATGGTACAGGCGCACCGACGCACAGCCTGCTGATCCAGACTTCCAAACCGCGGCCATTTCACGCTCACAGGAGTTATAAAACTTCTACGGATGAAGGGGAGTGGCTATCGGAGCAATCACACTAATATCTGATTATCGTAGATTCACGTGCATTGAAAACAAGGGGTCTGAGTCAGTCCATGGTCATTTAAAAAGGATAACTGCAGTGCCATGGATCAACACTAGGTGGTGTTGCAGAGTCCTCTACTATACGAAATGCTAATGGCTAAAGCAGTATTGTTTGTAGACTATATTAGGGTATAATTAATATGTATCAGACCTCTATTCATTATATGCATTCTATTTCCAAATAGCAAAATTGACATGGCTTCTGATGAAGTGATAAATCCAGCTCTATAATGAACACCCAACATGCCGCTATAGGGGAGTCGCCTGTACTGCCCAAAGCCGGCCCTGTTCACGTTCACCCCAAAATCTCACTGTCAGGGCACAAGGCGGAAATGTATCACAACAAAGCAGCTCGTTCAGGGACTGGAGATTGCTCCATACAAAGTGTATAAACTACACTTCAACTCATCCATCACAGAGCAAGTTGTGAGGTTTATATCCTGTACTAAAACAATGGCTTCAGCGTCCTGACTGGACACTTTACTTCTCTCTGAGCGCAGTCACCTCCATCGCCTGGAAATGACCTCAAATCGTTTATCGTTCTGTAGCCCGGACTATTCCATACAGATCTAGCAAATGATTTGTCTAATCCTGGCTGATTCCTAGTGGACTGTGCAGGACATTAGTCCGTCAAAGTCATGATAGGCAGTAGCAGGCCTTGTCCCCAGTCACCTCGCACACAGAGAAGCAGGAAAGCGTATGAAGATAGAAGGACGCCGAGCTGGTGCAGGGAGCATGTTATAACAGGATAATAGATGTCAGCTGCATTTTTTGTATACAGAGCAGAGAACGAGATTTGTCATTTTGTCTCCTCAACAGTTCCGGACAAGTGCAAATATTGCTTTACAAAAATGAAACACAAACACTGTCACCTGGACAAGCCAAGGGCAACGAGAAGCTGTCTAGCTCATGTCTGTATCAGGGAATAGGTGAGGACAAATGCTACATTTATGGTGGATTAATCTCCTGACGTCTGGGAGTCATGGGGCCAGATTTACTAAGCTGTGGGATAGGAAAAGTGGAGATGTTGCCCATAGCAACCAATCAGATTCTAGCTCTCACTTTCCTATTACATATTAGAAAAGGTCAGCTAGAATCTGATTGGTTGCTATGGGCAACATCTCCACTTTTCCTATCCCACAGCTTAGTAAATCTGGCCCCATGACTCCCAGACGTCAGGAGATTAATCCACCATAAATGTAGCATTTGTCCTCACCTATTCCCTGATACAGACATGAGCTAGACAGCTTCTCGTTGCCCTTGGCTTGTCCAGGTGACAGTGTTTGTGTTTCATTTTTGTAAAGCAATATTTGCACTTGTCCGGAACTGTTGAGGAGACAAAATGACAAATCTCGTTCTCTGCTCTGTATACAAAAAATGCAGCTGACATCTATTATCCTGTTATAACATGCTCCCTGCACCAGCTCGGCGTCCTTCTATCTTCATACGCTTTCCTGCTTCTCTGTGTGCGAGATGACTGGGGACAAGGCCTGCTACTGCCTATCATCACTTTGACGGACTAATGTCCTGCACAGTCCACTAGGAATCAGCCAAGATTAGACAAATCATTTGCTAGATCTGTATGGAATAGTCCGGGCTACAGAACGATAAACGATTTGAGGTCATTTCCAGGCGATGGAGGTGACTGCGCTCAGAGAGAAGTAAAGTGTCCAGTCAGGACGCTGAAGCCATTGTTTTAGTACAGGATATAAACCTCACAACTTGCTCTGTGATGGATGAGTTGAAGTGTAGTTTATACACTTTGTATGGAGCAATCTCCAGTCCCTGAACGAGCTGCTTTGTTGTGATACATTTCCGCCTTGTGCCCTGACAGTGAGATTTTGGGGTGAACGTGAACAGGGCCGGCTTTGGGCAGTACAGGCGACTCCCCTATAGCGGCATGTTGGGTGTTCATTATAGAGCTGGATTTATCACTTCATCAGAAGCCATGTCAATTTTGCTATTTGGAAATAGAATGCATATAATGAATAGAGGTCTGATACATATTAATTATACCCTAATATAGTCTACAAACAATACTGCTTTAGCCATTAGCATTTCGTATAGTAGAGGACTCTGCAACACCACCTAGTGTTGATCCATGGCACTGCAGTTATCCTTTTTAAATGACCATGGACTGACTCAGACCCCTTGTTTTCAATGCACGTGAATCTACGATAATCAGATATTAGTGTGATTGCTCCGATAGCCACTCCCCTTCATCCGTAGAAGTTTTATAACTCCTGTGAGCGTGAAATGGCCGCGGTTTGGAAGTCTGGATCAGCAGGCTGTGCGTCGGTGCGCCTATACCATACATGGTAACAATAAGTCACAAGGGGCAGCGACTGATGGGAGCGAGGAAATATTTAGGTGTGTGCCCAAAAAATTATACTAAAAAGAATAACCAAAAATGCTTACATGATTATTAAGGAAACTGGCGCATTTCTATACCGAAGGATCACGTAGGAAGTTACGCCGATTGTGATTATGATAGGAGTGAACCATAGAATCCAGAAGCGGGTGGCTCTCTGCCCTGTGCCGCTGTCTGAGGCCACGCAGAGCCACTTGTGGTCCTGAACGTGTTGGTGGCATCTCGCGTATGGAGCGATCTTCTCATCCTGTGTCTTGTTTCTCTGCGTTTCAGGCTCTTCATGTTGCACGGCAGCTATTAATCCAGCAGCAACAAGTTTCAGGAGCAAAAAGCCACAAGAGGAATGACAAGCAGCCATCGTTACAGGTAGGAAACACCCTCATTCTCCGCAGCACAAGTGCTGATAAGACTATTGCGAGCAGCCATGTTGTAATTTTGTGTACACCCGTATCCAGTTATCACAACCATTCCTGACACTCCACATTCCTAATTTGTTGTGATAAAACAGGTGGCATCTGATTATTTGGATTTATGAACGTCCTAAATGTCATATAAATATGTGTGTAGCAGGTCTGATCAGACATCCGCTCAGCAAAGTATTATCCTGTTTAGCTCTACTAGGAGTAAAGGGATTCCAGGGATATAGGTACAAATGATCACTTATACATAATCGCTTCTCACATCTTCAGCCAAAAGTCCTCTAAATACCATAAATCCTTGCGTATGTGGATATGCGTCTCTATTAGTCCATTAAGTTCTGATTAGTTCATAGATGTATTATAGCCAGTCCTGTTATATAGGGAGCAGAAGATTTGACAATCTAACATTGGCTTAGATGATTGCCGTTACCCCTATTAATCTGTGGTGTAACCAATAGCAACTGTTCAATCTAGTACCAAAGAAATGGACTCCAATCGCTTCCAAGTCACCGCAATGGAGGTCACCATATTAGTGGTAAATAAATAGATGTCTGTAAATGGTTGGATAACGCACAGTGCTGGTTTATAACACTCTGATCTCCGCTTGGTCTGTGTGTATGTCATTCAGGAGGCCGGTCACCCTCACACTGCAATGCTTTGCTATTGTCGTCGTATGTTTTAGCACTCAGTAGCTGAACAGAATTCCTGAACTTCCACCTTTAACTTTAGAATCCCAGTGGACCGCAACTCCCATCATCCTTTGCCAGATGAAACTGCTGTTCTGCAGCGCAGCAGATGACTTGTGCCAAACGTCTACTTAACTAGAGTGAATCACAAATAAATACTCCAGAAGAATCTGCTCCCCCAAACTGATAAATGAAATAGTTGACCTGTCTCTTGTAAGAGGAGTTTATTTGCAATAGACACAATATATCAGCGGGAGAAGACATAGAGAGTGTTTGGAGACAGATTACATATACATCGCTGCTGCTGGCTCAGCTGGAGGTGACTGCTGCCAAATGCGGTCTGTGTCTAGCAGATAAACACGTTCACCGTCGCCTATACACGGCCCGGGTGCTGAATGCACGGGTGACATTTACATAGATCAGGTTGCTCTGTGCAGGTGCCCAGGTGCTGTCATCTTTTATTACACCCCACAACGTGCTCAAATATTGATTTCACGCAGGACCTTATTCTGGTTTTTATGTGTCTCTTTTTGTCACTGAATATTAGACCTACTACAGCAGAGATGACCATAATTAGTGTAGTGCCTAGTGTATTGGTGGCTCAGTGATATTATCGGAGCCCAGTGTGTTGGTAACTTAGTGATATTGCTGGTGCCCCATGTATTGGTGGTTCAGTGATATTGCTGGTGCCCAGTGTATTGGTGGCTCATTGATATTATTGGTGCTCAGTGTATTGGTGGCTCAGTGATATTGCTGGTGCCCCATGTATTAGTGGTTCAGTGATATTGCTGGTGCTCAGTGTATTGGTGGCTCAGTGATATT